>JAQIVF010001250.1:0-15013 GCA_034698365.1 Steganacarus magnus
TTTATTTATAAAACTACCTGATCGGTCTCTTTTTGAATTATAGCATCGAATGCAATTATGAAGTTGGGTTAGATATTTGAAGAATTTATTTTAGAAAATATTTTATCAAAATTTAGAAATTTGTTGAAGTTATTTATATAATGATTATTTATTAATAATAGTCACCTTTTGTATAAAAAAAATTTAAATTAGATCCTTGAAATCAAAACGATCATTGAAGCCTTAAAATAACGTAATTCTGAACCCTAATTCTTATATATATAAGCATAAAAAGGAGATGTTTATCAAATTTTAAAATGAAAATTTTAAATCACATAACAAATTAATTCATTTGATACTCTAAAGTATTTTATTTATCCAAATACAAATCAATATTAAGATAAGTAAAAGCTTTGTAAATAAATAAAATAAGCGGTTAATTTTAAATAAATGATTAATGCGGTAAATTTAAGCGCGCTTTAAGTTTCCGCAATCATTTATTATCCTCTATTGAAAAAATAACCTAAATTTTAATTTACTTGATTAATGTTTAATGGATATTGTGTATACATTTGAGACAATTTTTTGTTATATGTTTTGTTAATACCTGAAACATACGTTCGATTAACGCAAAAAGTTTTTGCAAAATTTTAATTCAATAAATTTAACTTTGTTAAAAAAAGCGTTTATCTATACTTATTTTTAGTTTTATAGGGCAACAATAAATAACGATAAATATGAGGGTTTAATTATTATTAATATAGTGCTTCATTATATATTATAAACAAGATGTGATTATTTGTTACCTTTAATTTACTTTACTAGCATTTACGTAATTTTCAAAACATCTGCAAACAATTTTTGCAAACAATTGTAATGTTAGTCTGATTGCAATTTTGTCGCGCACAACATTTATCAGTTTAATATACGACAAAATTATTAAAATTACTCGTTTTAAGGTACTAACAGAGCAAATATAAGTTCTAGCCTAATCATAAACAACGAATTGGCAAAATTGTGTGCATCAATTGGTCTGTTTAACATTTTGCAGGTGATTTTTGTCTGCATTAAACAAATTGTTTCATTTTACAGGAGAGCCTCATTATAGTAACCACTCCTTTATTCAAAATATGGCCGTAACACCAATAAAAAATTTTATTAGTGTTTGTTTCGTAAAAAGAAAACAGTCTTTTTAAGGGAAACTCATATTAATAAGTTATAAAAAGTTAATTGAAGTTTTTTACAATATCCGCTTTCGATAATAATTAGTTTTTGAAATTCAATAATGTTTTTGAGAAAATTTAACTTTTTGAAGAAAAAATACGTATATAAATATTTAATTTTATATTTAATAATAGAAATTTATTGTTTTTATAAGAAATTATGTTTTTGTTGACTACAAATTTAATTTTAAATAAAACAAGATAGTAAGGGTCATAATATCTGACTTCGTATTGAATTTTTGTTAGATATATCATATATGGATATTATTTTATTGTTTAATGCTGATTAGTTCGCTCGATCCCCACTTACTATAATGCCTAATATGACATATGCCGGTATAGTTCGGGTTTTATAATATATTACCACCCAAACGGGATCTATACTATATTACAGCCCAAAGTGGTCTATTCCGGTTTATTCCATGTTTTATACTATATTAGCTCACTAAGTGGCATATTTGCCGTTTATCCAAGTGGAGTATGCCGGTTTTACTATTGATATAATGGGACAGTTATACTATATAACCGCCAAAAGTGGCATATGCTAGTTTTATTATTAACATCTACCGTTTAATTCTTGCTCCTATCTTAAAGTTTTTTCACTAAAAAAACCCTTATATATTAAATTTTTTACTTAAAGCCTCCTATTTTGACATTTTTTCACTAAAAAAGCCTCCTATCAGAGAGCGTGACACGGACAGACAGACACACAGACGGACAAAGTCAAATCCAAATACCTGCCTTGATTTTATCGAAGTCAGATAAAAAAGTTAAGTAATTAACAGAGACAGGACTTTTTCGTAAAATCCGCCTTTTTACTGATTACATTAATTAAGTGGAAAAATAGATATATATTCTTAATACGAATTAAGGATTTAAATGAATTCACTTTGTTAGTCCGATAAATCCGACTTTTTACAAATTTTTAAACAAAAGCCACTTTTTAGCGGATTTTCCGATTATTTGATATTTTCACAAAATTATCGTTCAAAATCGATGAGTAACTGGTAATTAATCATAGAATTAGTATTTTAAGAATATTTTTGCCCATCAATTATTGTAATGTTACTTTGAAATGATGTATTATTTATCAGGTATGTAAAAACATTACTATTTATTAAACAGATTATTGTAATGAGGTTATACTGAACTAGTTTTTCTTTAAAAAATGATATGAGTTAAAAGGAAAACCGGCGTCAATATAATTAATGACCACGAATTGACCAATTGATCATTAAGTGATTTCCCTCTTCATTTTAGACTATTTTTCTTTCTTCTTTTATTTGTTGTCTTAAAAATGTTTTTTGCATGTATGTGATGATGCATGCATTGGAAAATAAGTATAGAAAATAGCATTATGTACTTATGTATACCGTATACAGTATATGAATATAGTTAAGAAATATGAATAGTGCTTAGAAGTGAGTGCCGGCAAATAAGTTTTGGCAAACGCTTACAAAAGAAGCGCTCGTTATGCCTTTCACTTCACTGCCAATTCAATTCTGTATATTCGCTGATTCGGCGCTGACTGTCAATTACTATACACCTTTTTTAATACAAATCGCTAGCGTTTCCAACTTCACAATTACTGCCATTCATGCATGCATGAGCTACTAATAGGTCTCTTGAATGAGAAAATAGAGAACACATAACTTGTATCTTTAGCATGTTGTTTAACAAATTCGCATTGCTATTCAATAGTAATTTAGTAATACTGCATATTTTCGCACAAAACTATTGTCTTTAGTTGACGCGTCTATATATATATATATATATATATATGTTATAGTGTTTTATATGTACAGTATATGTATAGTATATGCATGTCTCACGTTAATGCATTAATTTCTTTATTTTTAGACACATTATTCTACTATTCATTGTGAGAAATTGTTTTTTAAGCATTCATTTACATTTACTCATCTCTCTCTCTCTCTCTCTCTCTCTCTCTCTCTCTCTCTATGATAAAACAGTGGTTGAATACTATATTTATATTTAACGATTTCAGTTTTGCCTTTTCCGCGAATATCATCAATAATGTTAAAAAATATTAGCATTGCTGTCAAAAATGATGATTATATGCATGAATTTAGGGCGCTTTATGCCATCGGTTACAGTCAATTCTACAGACAGTAGTATTCAGACCACAAAAGATACATCTCTTTTATATAACTCGATATAAAGTTTTCTTTAATTCAATTCACTTATTTTCATTTAATATACAGGTGCTCTTTATTTTAATAATAATAGTTTTTATATTATTTTTATAATTGGTGTTTATTTATTAATAATTAAATAAATAATAAAACATATATAAGTTGAGTTTGAATGAGTTATATAAAATGAAAGTTGAAAACTATTAAAACCATTTTGTTATTTAAAAGGTTATAATAAATAATAGCGGAACTTTGATGGCGATCTCACTTTTTAAGAGTTTTTAAATGTCCATTTCAAAACTTATAGATTCTTAATAATTGATGGATTTTATTTTTAATAAATAAGGACGGGTGGAGATGACCAAATTCACAAGTTTGTCATAAGATATGTTAAAAGAAAAGAGAACAGTATGTAAAAATTGATGACCAAACTATACGTATGGTATACGTATGTATTAAAATGCATTGCTATACCACTTCATATGTCATGATGGATGATATTGTCTCATTTACTGGGAAAAGTGCGGAAGTTTAGTTACATGTAGTTTATATTAGTCTGCTTTTGATAGATGTGAACCATATTTGGGACATCGAATTGAGGGTCAAATTTGATCTCCTTTTTACTATTTTGCATTAAACTTGTATTATAAGACAGTAGTAGTGTAGTGATAGTGTTAAAGTTTATGATCACAAGCGAATCTAAATTATTGATCATAATATCCATGCTTACGATTTCCCTTTCAATAAAATAAGTATTGCCTCAGAGATCGTTTGTTTTTCCGCTTCATATCATAGAAAGTCCGTTTCACAATCACTACCAACTTATTCATAGTGCCATCATATTTATCTTCCTTCCGTCCATCATATTATGTATATAAGCTATTTTTATATGATCATGTTTTTCTATCACTTTAACTTATAATGTTTTATAAGCTGTATAAAATAATTTTAAAAACATTTTTAGTTATACTATCAAAAGCATATTACAGGACATAATTTTTAAAGGAAATGGATATGCATTTTCCAATCTTTACTTTTTAATTGAATTTAAAAAATAAATCAAAATAAATATATTAATTATTAGTAGAAAGAAGCAAATCAAAATAAATTTAACTGCTACTTTATAATTGTTATTTTATTATTTGTGAATGACTTGTAATACATTTTTTATTTATGTATAATTTGTATGAAAAAAAGAAAAGTTAATTAACATTAAGTGTTCATAAGTATATGAAGAATATGAATAGATATAGCAAATTCTAAATTATTTATAAAACTAAGAAACTATTATAACAAAATATTACTATTTAATGCCATCGTTGATCGTATTTGTTAAAAGAAGTCTAAAAATAAATTAATGTCAAACACGTTTGGCATATTTATAGAATTTATTTCTGTTAATTTAAAACGAATTAATAATAGAAAGGCCACTATAAAGCCACTATAAAAAGCGTTTCTAAACGTCAGTAAGACATCTCTTCAGAATTAACATTGAAGATGATGTTTGATACGGGGTGTGTCCCAATAGCACTGTCTGCTATTTGAGGCCCAAAATGTTGTTAATCACATCACGAGTACAGTAATTAATGGCAATCGGCCATTATTATCATTTTCTAATCATTTTCTTGTCTCACGTCTATTTTTCTATTCAATCCAATATAAGAACCACTTCATTAATCATGCATTTGTCTGTTTGTATGTCTGCTTTTCAATGAGATTTCCATTATTTTTCACTTACATAGTAGAGTACTGCAACATTATTATTATAAATAAGTCATGAAATTTATTTTTATGACAATTCTATTTATTTTGATTTACTTTAATATATTTCCTTTTTAGAAGTACTTTACTTAAGGTAATGCTGTAAAATATTTTTACATCACAAAATTTTCTTAGTTTTTAATTAAGTATGTGCGCCAACATTAGTAAATCTCATAAATGCATTGCATTGCTAAAACTTAAATGCAATATAATATTTTTACAGCAATACTCATCAAATAATAAAGCACAATCTCATCATTAATTTAATATATATCAAACTAAAATATTGTATAATTATTGGCTAAAATCAATCGAAATATTTTTAAATATTAATTTTTGACTCACAAGGTAACAATTAAGACTATAATACATTATAAGCTATCAAGCAATTAATGCCAATTTATACTGTTTTGGAACATCAAACTTAAGTTTGCTCAATAATTTTTGTTTAACCATTAAAATATCGAGTATAAAAAACCATATAAACCACAATTAATTAACATAACGCGACCTATTTTGTTAACTTAAATCAGAATTTCTTTCCTCAAAACAAAAATAGCAATATTATAGTATCCTTATTTTATTTTAAATTTTTTCCAGCAATACTTAATTATATATTATCAAATATTATTGCAAACAGTTATGCATCTCTCACTTAATTCTACTATATTTCAATTGTGAAAAAATACTGTAACTGAAATGTTACGGTGTTTGTACAAACATTTAAATTTGTTTATAAAAAATATACCGATTTAAATATACCTTTAATAACACATAACATATACTTTTAAAGGTTGAATGACAAGAATCACATGAGTGACGGCTATAATCACTTTATTTTGACTCAAAATTGTGCATTTTTTGTTTAGTTATTTGCTTCTTTTCTATAATTCACTGAATACTGTGTATGCGTAAAAGTTTTTACTTCTGCTAATAATAAAATATAATAAAATTAAAAATATTATGCTAAAATTTTAGTAAATATTACATTTAATTAAATCATAATTATGTCAAAGTAATTCAAACATCCAATAATAAATTTTTTTAAAAAATTGTTATGATTTTTTGTTAGTTATTAATTCAATTAATTATGTATTTTATTAAAAGTATTATATATTGAAGTGTAACTCGTAAAACAGAATGCCCGATATAACTAAAATCTTATTAAAATCTTATTTTACGCGTATATTAATAGTTAATTTCAATGCACATTACTTAATAAACAGAGATCTTATTAAATTTATTCAACAAACAATATTTAATGAATTAATTATTTTATTTTTTTTATACAATAAATATCTGTAACATTATGTTTTATTTTTGCCTATAGAGGGCAGTTGTCGTATCACAAACAGTAAATAAAATAAATTTCGTTTGAATTGACAAAATATATTTTATTGTTCTTTAAAATTTTAATATTATATTAAATTATTATAAATAATGTTTTGTCATTAAAATAGAACGCATATCTTATAACGCAATATACTTTATCCTAAAGATATTTTATTTTATACTGTATATAAGATAAGTTGAGGAGTTAGTAAAGTTAGCATTAATAAACTTATTTTCAAAAATGTTTGACTAAATTTTATTCTCTTTCATTTCTGCTCATCAATTCTTGCTATACAAATGTTATCAGCAATCAGTTAGAATAAAAATAACACAAAAAAATAAATAAATGAAATGCTCTGAGTAATGCTATAATTTAGTCATAATATTGGCAAAATTTTCACGTAAGCTTCAAAAAAGGTTTGAATTACTTAAAAAAAACAAATAAGTTGTTCCAACTCTTGTTAGCATTAATGATGATACCAATTCTCTCCATAAAATATGGTCTTAATTGGGAGACACGCTAACAATCATCATAAATGGCATGTTAATTGCAAAAATTTTATGTCAATTAATCATTTCTATTTTTTTCGAGAGAATTGAGAGACTAATGCCAGAAAAAATGTGCAAAATATAAAAGAGCGAAAGGGAAAAGAAAAAATAAATGACAATTATTTTTCATTGTTTCTGTTAAGCACAGTTAATAAATTTGAATTTACATAAATGAATCATTTAGATTTCTCATTAAGTGGATGCTAATATGCATATCGCATAACTAAATAAATATATATCCTGCCTCTCTATTACTAAAATGCATTAGTGGCACAAAATGGTCATAACTATTTACTATGTTTTGCATAACTTCACATATCACTATACTCTGTAGTAGTAAAGTATAGTAAAGTAGAGAAATGAGTAGTTAAATCTTTTATTTTTAGAATTACAATTGTAAAATATTGCTCAACTCGTGTTTGATTAATGGATTCACTGTTATGTTAACGTTATCACACTAAAACTTTCTTTCATTTATTGCTTTGCTTTTCTAAATGGCAAATATTTTGCAGCAAAATGTAACTAATTATCATTTTTAAAAGATATCTTTGTTATTTGTGTTAATTTTTTTATCGCTTATTTTATTTTTATGATAAAAAGAAAAATTATCATCAGGAAACTGATATGAGAAAACATCATTTAACTTATATATGTAATCGTTTGTTTAATTTTTAAAATATCAAACAACTTTTCAAACGATTTTAATATTAATTTTAATTTTTGTTGTTTTTTTTAAGTACACTTGTGAAAAGTTTTTATGTTTAAAGATTTTTTTAATAAATTAGTAAAAAACTTTTGACTAATGAATTAATTCTGTCAAAACAATATATATATAGATGCATTAGTATTATTTGGATTTTTTAATTTGTTAAAGTGCGTTGAAAATTCAAAATTAATGCATTTTTATGTAACTATTTTAGTATCTGAGTAAAATTTTTATATTTATTTTAAAAACAAGTAAAAGCATTTATAACTTATTTCTGTTCATTTGTATTTCAATTATTAGAACAGTTATAACAATAAGAATCATTCATTGTCTTAATAATCATTTGTATGTTAAATAGTATGAAGCAAATTAAACTGTTTTGATCAGTTTTGCTTATAATAATTTATACTAGTAATATTTGATATCAATTTTATGAAGTCTATAATGAAAACAATAAAATTCTATACTATTAAATTTTATTCCATACTATAAAATCTTTTAGAATATTGCACTACTGTATACAGTATATATTTTACTCGACTGTTATTAGAAAATTCTTGGTGTAAAAATAACTTAAGTTCCGGTAATCAAAATCAGTGTTGTATAATAAGCGAAACATTTAAAAATTCTTTGAGAAAAAATCTATCGGTTAAACTTATTTTGTTTTGTTATTAATCATATTCAAGGTTGAGTTTTTAAGTAGTATTTTAAATATAATTTGAATGCGCGCACACTTTTTGTATAGAAAAAATATTTGCGTGATAACATACAAGAACGAAAAATGTTAAAATGTAAATTTAGAGGAGAGGGAAACACACTTACCATTAATAGTTTAAACGCCATCACTTAAAGACAGTACATAATTGTGTTTTGTGCAAAGAGAAATGAGAAGAAAAACGAGAACTGAGTGCGAGAGGGAGAGAGAGAGAGAGAGAGAGAGAGAGAGAGAGAGAGAGAATGTATTAAATATGAGGTATGCGAGAGTGGTAGGAAGGGACAACTAAATGCACGAAACCACCCAAAACTATAATCACTGTGTTGTAAAAAATAAAGTTTAAAAGTTAAAACGTTAAAAGCTCGGCATGTAAATCAAAATAGGAGGAACAGATAGAGGATGGATGGCATCAAATGAATTATTATTATACATTTTTATGTTTTTAGTTACTATTGCTGAACCACTTTTTTATTTTTTTCATTTATATATATTTTTCTTGCACTCCGCAGTTAAAACTGCCATTTAGAGTGTGTATTACATACACGTATGATTGCTATCAGAAACTTTTTTTAGTATCGCTGATATTTTCTCTCTTTTTCTACTTTCTATAAAACAGTCGAGTGTCGAATATTATTATCATAGCTTATGGTCGACTTCTCGCTTTTCATACTGCCTCAGGTTTGGAATTAATTGGACTAGTTTTATAAAGTCCAGTGTCTGACATTTTTTCGATTTTCTATTTCCAAACTGATATCTCTTTTCTGCTTAAAATATATATTACCAAAAAATGCCTGTAGAAAATGTTTTGTTGTATGGCGTGCTCTACTGTACTTCATAAACTGTATATATGAAAAAACTCGTACATTTATTCGTAAAAAAGTCGTAATTGAAAAATACTCGTGAACTTGTTTTACGGCTTTATTTTCGCTTTGAACAAATTAATTGCGAAATAAGTTTTCTTTAGGAAATAATTTATTGTATACACTGCCGTTAGATTTGTAATATATGAGATGTTTTAACAAAACTTTTTAAAAATTAGGCGTATTTACAATATAGTACTATAAATAACGGACTATTAATTATTACATTTTATACTTTCATATATTATGCAAAATTTACTATTATATTTATATTTTAAATATGTTTAATAAAAAGTTATAAACCAAAATTCTGAAACATTTTTCTTTCAACAGTAATTTACTGGTGATTTTCAATCAAACAATATGGGACTAATTTTTATTGATCAGTGGTGTGAAATTTAAGTATTGTAAAAATTTCATCTTCAGTGAAGTGACAAATTGATAAAACTAACAGTGAAAACATTGAATAAAATTTATGTTGTTTATGTGCGCATATATAATCATCGAGAAATACAACACTTCTTTAAACCCAGCATCCAATAGATAGAGTGCTAAACTCATGAATATTTTGTTAAAAGATTTCAAATCAAAAACGTTCACTTATTACTGCAATTGTAAAAGTTTGATAACTTTGTCTTTGAACACTTTTCTTACCACATAACAGCATTGTAGCTGATTTTGGATGTAATCAATTCGAATGCATGACAATCTCGATTAACAACGGATTTGTAATAAAAGGTACTGTAAACTCAATTTTTATCAGTCACTATAACACAAAACAATACAAAACAATGATAAGACAAATGCAAATCATTTCAAATTAAAAGCTCTCAAATATATTCAAGATATCTCTTGTAATATTAAATATACACACAATTTTTTATATAAATTGAAAACTATTGCATAATTTATAAAAAAGATATTATATATATTAGAATGCGGGATAAATATTTGGAAAAAATGAATTTTAAATGAAATATAGCTAATTTATCATAAAATAAATGCTTGCAAATATTGAAATAACTTAAAATTTTTAAAATAATCGATTTGAAAGGTTTTACTGTTAGCTTATTCCCAACTAATTTTTTATCCTAAAAAATATCAGCATTTATTATTAATACAAGAAAAATAAGCTAAAAAATAATTTAATAATAAGATTTATGTTTGTTATTGTTGTGCTGCACTCACCGTCAGAATTGGATCATTGATCTAACGCTATATCAGACACGCAGACACTTAGCTATTAACGTGTAATATAGCCTTAGACTTTCACATTTGACTGTATTATGAAAAACATTTTACTGATAAAAATATATATATAACGTATAGTATAACTTATTTGGGGCTTTGCATGCGTGTAACTATAAATCACGTTAAGGGCTATTTTAGCCCCGTATCACACAATTTATTGTGAGCTAATGCCAAAATACCCTGTTTTGCTAAATTTTAGAGTTCATTCTAATAGTATAAAAACTGATGCACAGTATCATGTATTTTTCAGTAAATTTTTTTATTAGCGGTTGCAAAAAATGTTGAGAAATATTTGTAAAGTATAGTGTATTGTGGAATAGCTGTAATGTGTATTCTTCGCACGACTGCTATACTTTAACTTTATTGCCACCTGAGTATCGTTTTTTCACTGAGAAATTGAGTGAAAAAATCACTTTTGTATCTCTCTCTCTCTCTCTCTCTCTCTCTCTCTCATCTCTCTCTCTCCCTCCTTCTCTCTCTCTCTCTATCCTCTCTCAACACAAACACTCACACACTCACAAAATGATATATATTTTAAAGTTTCGTAAATTAAGTGAACGCCTGTTGCGAACAATAAAAAATAATAACACGAAGGATTATGCAAATAATGACGCGTTAAACAATTTTTTGAGTACGTTTGCACTATAAAATATTTATCGTTAAAAATGTTCGCTTCCAAGTATTCCAATGGATGCCGCACTTTACTCCGAAAATCAAACATAGTTCTGTGTCTGTTCATTTATGTGCAGTATTTTTGTTATACAATAAGTGTACTTTTTTGTGTAGAATATAATTATTGAACTATAGTTTTAGTTGAGTGGTGTTACTGATAAAAGTATTATTGAATAAACTGAATACTTTTTACTGAATTAGTGGACGAATCGCTGTATACTTTGGAGTGTTTGTGAGAAGTTGTTGTGGCGGTCACTCTGCATGAAATGATGCATTATAAGCATTATAATACTTTGCCTCTAATACAATGGCATGGATTCAATCTCCAAAGCAACGGCACTTTTGCTCTCTCCCAGCATTTTATGTTTGCATGAATAGTGAATTTATGTAATATTGCGATGCAGAGTAAGTTTGCTTATATGCAGTAATAATAATAAAAACTGAGAGTGAGAGTGAGAGTGAGGGAAACTAGTAGTATAGTAGTATAGTCCGTACAGCTGAGTGTGAGAGTTACTTACATTTGTATAATAGGATTAACTAAATTGTATTTTCACCATTTTTCAAATTTATTTGATTTCTTTGCATACTGCATATTAAAATTAAGTACATTCACACAAAATTCTTTAATTTTAATTAAAGTATTAAAAAAAGTGTTTGATTTATAGTAAATGGCAAATACATAAGCTTAGCCGTCATTCGTAAAACTTCTAATCACTGCTCTTTTGATGTCTCATAGGATCTCATTGCAATGACCGCTGACCACAGATTTATCATAATAAGCGTATAACATCAACTATTATAAGAATAAGCCCCAAACTGAACCTACATTTAATATCACTCGTAAAATCCTGAATGTTTATCCAATTGCTTACTTTTAACAAATATTTTCTTTAGTGAAAACGCATCTGATTTTTATGAATAACTTTTATCAAAACACACACACACACTCTCTCTCTCTCTCTCTCTCTCTCTCTCTCTCTCTCTCTCCAATAATTTTATTTAATGTACTAATTTATATAATTGTTGTTAATTGAAAATAGCATACTGTTTACACTTAAAATGGTTACACTTCACAATTTATGCCTCTATTTTTAAAAATGCGATATTGTGAGTCTATATGAGTTTTCTATTTTCTAATTCGAAATGCTATCCATTGTCCATTGTTAGAAGTGATTCCCAATACAGTATTTGCAGAATACCTTAAGGGATATACGCTTTAGCCGATAGCATTAGTTCATTCTCTTCTTTCTTTTCTCTTTTAATCAATAGCCCTTAACATAACGTCGACTTGTCAACTGTTCGCTTATAAAATATATTAGAGTTTCACGACTGGCAAACAAAATAAAAAGTTTTAGTCGCAAAGATTTTTCTTTCTCGAAATTGTGGCGGAAAATGTGCGACAATTGAGATGAATGAAAATTCAGTTGGACGCTGTCCAAACCCATTCACATTTTCTAATGTCCACTAAAGCATATACTAATGGAGTTAAGATAGTCCTTCCATATATTTGTATATGTATGTGTATGTATGTGTATGTATGTTCGTGTAAGTATTATGTGGCAGATAGTCAGTCAGTGTCTGTCTGTGAGCATATATTCATACTTTACAAGTGACTCATCAACGATTTTTAAATTCCTATCGAAAGCACCTTCCACTCTACTTTAATGTATTTTTCACTTATAGTTTTATATATTCTTGTGAGATAAAAAATAAATTGTAAGAATTGCATCGATGAATACTTTGATTTTTTACCAATCAAATAACTTGATGTGAACTCTTCTCTCTAACACACACACACACACACACACACACACACACTCCCTGTTTATGTGTAACAAAAATCAATAATGAATCGATGAAAATCAGCGATGACCAGTTCGAAACTGCAATTTTTACAGTAAAAAATACATCATAAAAATGCTATGCTGTATATAAAGCGCTATAGTACTCACTAAAAGATTAGGAGCACAAAAAATGAACTACACTCTGATGATAACCTGATAACTTAATAACGCTCAACGCTCTCAAGACATTTTGCCAATGGAGATAATTGTGCCATGAAACCAAAGCCATACTTGTAATCACTTGTCAACTTTAAATGTATATCAGCATCTCTCTCTCTCTCTCTCTCTCTCTCTCTCTCTCTCTCTCTCTCTCTCTCTCTCTCTCTCTCTTTGATAATGCTTAAAATCAAATGTATAAGTCTAACATTTTATTTTTATTCTTGCTTTATATTTAGAAAAAATACCTAATTATCTGCTAAATTATTATATTAAAAAATCAGATATTCAAATAGAGTCCTACTCTGGTGATAAAAATTTTAAAAATACCAATAATATAATTTTCAAAATGTTTGTAATTCTATATTTATTCTATAAAAATGAGTTAAGCGAAAACATCTTGAAATTCATTTTTTTTTGGGTCGAACTTCCGAAGAAATTCGACTCAACTTTTAAATTCAGTGCGCATAGTATTTCTAATTCTTGATAGTATTTATTAATACAGAATTGCAACTTCACTATTTTTAGTGCGTTTCAACTCTACTGCATAATAATGCGTTATATTAAAGTTTTTGGTAGCAGAGAGGAGTGTGAGTGAGTGAGTGAGAGAGAGAGAGAGAGAGAGAGAGAGAGAGAGGAGTGAGTGAGTGAGTGAGAGAGTGAGTGAGTGAGTGAGTGAGAGAGAGAGAGAGAGAGAGAGAGAGAGAGAGAGAATGTGATATATTCTTAAACTTTTACATAAAACATGCTGAGCTCTCAAACTGGCAGTCGAATGAAACTCATATTTATGGATATTTTATTGCAATACAATTTCAATACATAATATCCACTTATTTTCGGTATCAAGTCGTAATATATAAGTTTTATTTTGTCAACTTTTTTATAAACTACTTTCGTTTATACAACCTATTTTCAGAATGTTTTGATTATTTTTATCAAAAAATATTTTATTACCAGTTTTTACATATTCAATTAAAATAATCGATTTATTTTAAAAATGATGCAGCTTTAGGTTAATTTATATATATTTGTATTATAGCATATTTATAAAAGTAGATTACCAAAAGTAGAATATCTTTTTTTGCCATTCGCTTTGTATTGGATTTCTGTCAAAATACTAATATAACCGCTTTAACTGATTTATTTGGCCAATTGAAGTATTAAGTTATTTTTAGAAGTCAGAATATAATATTATCACACTATTATTTAATATTTAAATTTATTTCCAAATATACAATTTAAACGATTATATTATAATTCTTGACTTAATATTTGCAAACAGAAAAGATATCATGAATTTGCTCTATTAGTCCATAAAAAAGCATTATGTTAGATGTTTTATGTATCAGACGATTATATATAAATTATTACTTGAAATTAGCTCTATATAAAGCCTATTATTTTAAAATATCCTTTTACTAATGAAATAAATTTGGAAAAATCATTAAAAGATACACTGTAAAGAAAAATATATGCATCCTTTCTAAAAAATATCTAAAATTTAAAATAGTAAAGTAGTATTGGAATATTAATATATCACAAAAATTCTCTATTCTCGAACTCTTTTGACTTATATTTGACTTTTTATTTGTAAATATTTACCATTGTTATGTTGCATTAATTTCCCATACATATGCCAATCTCAAAAATATCAATTTAATTTATTAATAATTTATCGCATATAAATCATAGGTGCTATTGAATTGAATGGTAAATGCACTGTTAAGCATATGTTCGGTTGTGGGCGTTAACATCAGAACGTATGCTTGACAGTGCATTACCATTCAATTCAATAGCACCTATGATATA
>JAQIVF010001251.1:0-15009 GCA_034698365.1 Steganacarus magnus
TCCTCCAGTCGTCTTCAATGGTAAGCAACAATTAAACAAAAAACATTTATAGTATTTCTGCAAAAAAGTGATGCATTGCGCGTAAGCTTTAGCGATACAGTGATTTGCTATTGCCATTGATTTGGTTGTTTTCTTACAAAGGAATATATTAATTATTTATAAATCATAATTAGTTGGTTAATTTACAAAATATTTCAATATAATAAACATAAAATTTATCGATTGTGTGCGTGAGTAAATTATAATATATTATTTTCAATACAACATAATTATTCATATTTACAGAGAACTTCTTTAAGATTAGGAGTTTTGAGACTCACATTCGAGTGTTTTCAACAGTCATTTATCAATTGCTTAAATTACACACAAAAAAATAAAGTTTAAAGCTTTATAATTATATAAATATTAAAACTTTTATTACAGACATATGCATAGATATCAATAGTTATTTTTTACAATTAATAAATATTACTGACGTATAAGCGCATAATTAAGTAAAGTTAAAGTTTAAAAATACATGAAAAATAAAATTCGTCTAGTATTTTGTACCTGAAAATTAACAAATATATATATATATTTGTGCGCACAAATAAAAGCAAACAATTTGATTATATATTCTTTGATAATTCATAGCCTAAAGGCAGTTGTATCGCATACAACAATAATATCAAGAATTCCTTTTTTCTTGTCTTGGAAGAGAGTATGATAACAAAAAAAAGAAAAAAGTATCTTTACGTTAGAGAGAAGGAAAGTTATGCATAAAAAAAGAGTCTCGTTTCGTCTGTGCAACGGCAGTACAGTATATACTCTCTATGTGTGTGTGTATGTATGAAAACCACAAACGAATCCTTTAAAAAATAGGCTTTTGTGAGCGTTAAGTGTAAAGCAGAAAAATGATATCATAACATCCACTGAATACCAAAAAACGCGAGCATAACTCCGTTTCGCCTGCAAGAGTAACAGAAGACTGCAATTTTGCGTTTGGCGAGAGATCCAATCAAAAGAAAAATTCTCATCTAAAAGGACATGATGTGAATAGCAAATAAATACGCTGCGCTTATAAATTGGCTCTACTATGCCTTACAAATGCTGCTTATACTCAGTGTGTGCTGTAATTTATACAGTAATAGCAATGACACTCTCCCCAGAGATTTCAGAGATGGACGTATTAAAAGAAGAGAACACACACACACACTCGCATCCGAACCATCATCGCTGAACCCTTTCTAAGCTTTTAAAAGCTCTTCCACTCTATTGATATCTCAAAAGAAAAATTAATGCTAAAATTTGCATGCGATGCAAGAATTTACTTCAAAAGATTCTTCTCTTATTCTTTGGAAATTCAAATTACAGTTAAATATATAGACACATATCTATAAGAAAAAATTTATAACAAAAAACCAAAAATATATATAGAATTGTCAACACATTAATTCTGACGCGATATGTGTTTTGTGTTTGATTTCTTTAAACATATCAGTTTTTTTTCTCTCTCTCTCTCTCTCCTTACAAGTTATACAATTATATAAGATATGATAAATTTATATCAGCAACAAAACATTTACTAACAACACTTTCTCTTTATTTTGATATCACAACCAAAAATAAAAAATAACGCAAGAATTCTGAATTAATTTGATTCTTTAAAACTTTAAATTCGAAGATTATTTAAATAAACGTAAAGGATATGCCGCAACAAAATGTGTATTGGATTTATGTGTATAAAAGTTTGATAGTTCTGGTGTGTTATTATTATGTATTAACAGCAAACAACAACAAAAAACGGTTTATCTTGTATGAGTTATTTTCCGAAATCGCGAGACACACACACACTTATAATTTACTATTACTATATCAAATTTTAGTTTATTTTGACAATAAGTAATGACTCAATAAATTTAATGTTATTGTGCAATGGATGGCTAAAAATAAATAAAACGTTACAAATAAAAGCAAAAAATAAAAATAAATGAGTGAACAAATAGTATATCATAAAAAAATATGAAGAAACACAATGTAGAAAACAAAAAATTCTATACATTATTAATTAACGCCAAAAGAATTAATTTGTTTTTCTTATCAACAGTAAAATAATGAATTGCACTAATTTTGCAGAAGTGCTAATCAAAAGATTTTTTTAAAAAAACCCATACAATAATGCTTTTGGAGAGCACAGTCAAATACAGAGATTATCAAATAACAACATACCATAATACCAAAAATAACAAACTTAAGTAATATACATTTGCATTCAGTTTTAAAATTAGCGCATAATTGTGTTTTGATATAATTTTTAATATATTGAATTTGATTCAAAAAAAAACATTTCAACTAATTGTTAAGTGCAATGCAATGCTAAAACATTGAATGAATGCCTCACTGTTAGATAAAATACATTTTATAACCCGATTTCATTAGCATATTAAATAATCAATAATACAGTATACAGTAGAGTAGAATGGAATAAATACACGACACTTACGTGCTTATTCTCGACTAACAAAGAGCTGAACATTAATTAACTGTAACTATAAAATTAAGCAAAATTCAAAATTTTCACTTCAATATCGAAACCTAATAAGTGAAACGCTAGCAGCGAAATGTAATTAATTAATTTAATTAGAGATCCAGAGAACAACAAATTAAGTTTATGTGCTATTTATCAGGAGTACGGAGATATAAGAGTGGAGATGAGACCAAAATTTGGGGATCAGGTGCTGCTTTAAACTAAAATGGATAAATAGATTTTGTGGGCTGAGAATGGAATCATTTAGAATAAGTATAAATACATAGACAAATACTGTATACTTGTATGTAAGTTGGGTTACACAGCGGCGAAATATCGGAGAACTGTGGGGATTGAGCATCAATGAACTGAATTACATTACTTTGCCAGCCATTAATGGGTGTCTCTTCTCCTTATTTACTGCCTATAGTTATGGTCCCTAATAATAAATTCCAGTCACATAACTTATCAATCCATTAATAGCAGTGTTATATTGGATTCGCTTTCCATTTATTTATTTATGGGTTCCTATTTCTGTGTAGTGTGAGCCTAACCATTGTTTTAACAATTAACTAACGCTAATATCTGATATATTAAATTTTTATGCCATTAATAATAATCATAATAATTTTCAGAGCAAAAATAATAGTTCGCTGATCAGAGAAAATAGTGCTCGAACTATAATAAAAATGATAATAATAAACGCAGACATAGTATGGAATATATATTGTTTAAATTGATCATAAAAATTATTTATCAAAATTATATAACGAAAAGAAAATTAATCGAAGCGCAGTGAGAGTTAATGAAGAAATTTCAGATTCTTTAACTGATTAAAGGAGTGGTATTAATAGTTGTCTATTGATTTTTTGCTTAATTCATTAATGAGAGTAATAATCCTTACAGCGATAATGCTATTAAATTCTTTTGTAGAAATGTTTTCCGAGTTTGTGTGCGCGTGTCGTGTCGTACGTTACGTTAGGCACTGCTCTCTCTCTAACAGAAAGCTCACAATTCGAAATGTATTGCATATTCGATCTCGAAATCGATTACAAATCAGTGAAATTAATTATTTATCGCGTTTCTTAAAGTTAATTAATATTTGTAACATTTTTTTTAATTAAACAAACATTACAACATCAGTAAAAAAACTAAATTAATTATAAATAAAAATTTACAGAGAATAAGTTTACCAAAAAGTAGGGTTCTTTTGAGATTTCTAAATCGCAAAAACATAGCGACATAACAATGTGAAAATATTATAGAATTAAGTTAAGATTATTTTATGACTTCAAAGTTCTGAGATAAAACCTGAGATGAAATTTTTAGAATCAGTTTGCTAAGAGATCTATTAATTTAAAATATTGCTGCGTATGCTTAAATCAATGTACTAAAACTTTATATTAAAGTGATAATAATAAGTTCGTAAAGCGATCTAAAATTTTATTCTTTTATTTTATATCTGATATGATATCACATAACCATACACAGGATATTTATATTTGTGAAAAATTAGATGATCCTTAACACAACAGTGAAAAATAAATTTAAATATTTATAAATTATAAATAACCTGTTCAATAGTTTTCAGAATAATTTATTACAATATATTTATAATTATGATTAACAAAAAATTATTCATTCGCTTTAATACATTTTAAAATATTAAAAATTTTTATTATGTTTTCCTTTATTTTTTGATATCACGACAAAAGGTTTTGAATTAATTTAATTTTTCCAAACTTTAACGCAAAGATTATTTAAATATAAGTTAAAGCACACAACAGTACAAATATATTGTGTTTTATACAGTTTGATGTATTATTATTACTATTATGTATTAACAGCAAACAAAATCGTGTCAAGTTTTATCTCTTATGAGTTATAATAGATTACAAACACACATAAAATTAAAATTCCTAATACTCTATCAAATTTAATAATATTTAAAGTTTATTTCTGACAACTAAGTAACGTTTTATTATTACAATTTAAATTTAATGTTATCATGAAATGGTAAACTAAAAGCAAAAATAAGCAAACAAATTGCAATATAATAAATCACAACTAAAACCAAATGTGGAAAAACAAAAACAAAATATAGTAAACAAAAATTTAATACATTATTAATTACGGCAAAAAAGTTAAACCGTGTTACTTATCGAGTGATATACTACGGTAACGGTATAGCAATAGCACTCACTTGTAAGCGCTAATCAAAAGATTTAAAAACATCAATAATGCTTTTGGAGAGTGCAGTAAATGATGAGCGAAGAGGTATTTGGAGAGCGAGAGTGAGAGCAGACTGAGAGCAAAGTGAGAGTGAGTGAGAGGCCATTATTTGGATAGTGTTCACACAATAGGTATGCAAGAATCTAAATGGGATTTCCTCGCAGTTTTCTACTATTCACACATCAAATGAAAATACAAAGCAATTCATGCCTCAAACCTCGAATCAACTTATTTAGAGCGATGAAGATTAATGGATACAAAGTTTTTGCTGAATTTTTTTTACTTTTCTTCGCCTTCGCATACACACACACACACACACACACACACACACACACACACACGCATACAGTTTTTAATCTCAAGTTTATCCTATTGTTCTGCGACAACGAAAATTTCTTAAGTAAAAGAAATCGACATTTGCTACAATTGTTTCCTCACTCGTCTAAAAAAAGAAGGGAAAGTTCGCAATAAAGTCATATATTTTCTGATAATAAAACTAATATTAGCGAAACTAAAATGTTAATTATAAGTTATGGTAAACATCAACTCTTTTTAGTTCATTGGAAAATGAGAAACGAAAAAAAAACGGATTGCAGTTACTTTTTATTACGATTATATATCTATTTACTATATTTGGGTTAACATAGCGATGCTTATTGACTAAATTAAATTATAGAAAAAAAATTATTATAATTACGTTTCAAATTACAAAATGATTATATCATTAGTAATATAGAATTAGTATTTTTAAGCTCATCTAAAGAAAACACGTTTACCTGATTCTGAAAACCAAAATGAGTTAAGACTGGAGAATAGAATCTATCAGTATGCCGCTAATAATAAGGTGATTCAAAATAATAAATATTAATAAAATTTACTGTTAAAGAAACAGTAATGAAAAATGAATAATAGACTATTTTTAGTATTTTAAGAAAAAAATTTATTACCCTAAATGAAATTAAGTTTAATAAATTACTTTTTTCAACGAAGAATTAAAAAATACTAATTATTTTAATGATAAGAATATATAAGAATCATTCTATTTGTAAAATATAATTGCTGTAAAATATTCTTAAAGTCAATGTTGATGATCCTTAACACAACAGTGAAAAATCAATTTAAATATTTATAAATTATAAATAATCTGTTCAATAGTTTGTCAGAATAATTTACTACAATATAAACAATGGGTGAACAATTTATTACATTATTATTATTCAAACTTAAAATTATTCATTCGCTTTAATACATTTTAAAATATTGAAAATTTTAATATATTCAACGACATCGCACACACACTCACTCTCTCTCACACACACACACACACACACACACACACACACGCAGACTATCATATTAAATATAGTAAATATTGGTGAAGTTTTGCACTTTCTATTTCACGAGGGTTTAGCTCCTGTGGTTCGCTTCTTTCAGAATCTTCGATGCTTAAGCAACAAATTCCGAAAAAAATAAATATATACGCAAAAAGTTGTGCATTAAGCGTAAGCTATAGAGAGATAAAGTGTTGCTTGTTAGCTAATATCATCACTATTTTTTGTGTGTCTACGACTATAACCGATGCCAAGCATTACAATCACTGTCTTTTTTTTGAAAGGCGTATCGCATAAAAGAGATCCCATGTGAGACATAAGAATTCGTGAGTTAGAGCAGATCAACACTTCCTATCATTCCATCTTTTGATTACAATTTGTGAGCCCAATGCTTGATGGCTGGCCTGAGAATTGTTTTCCATTTTTGCCAGCGTGTAGACTACTAATACCAATTCCATTTGAACACACATAATAGCAATAATAATAATAATAACAATACATTAACAGTCGAGAGTTTCGCGTTTCGTACCCAGAAAACCAATATTAAACCAGCAAATAAAGCACCAAAAAATAATTATAAACTGTGATTTCCTTAAACATATTTTTGATTCTGAATCTTATTTTGGATACATTTTATTCGCGCGTCTTTTTATTTAATGAGTAAAGGAGTGCGCAGTTTTGTTAACCTAAATTGAAGGATACCTAATATTTAATTTGTATGCTGTACTCTATATATACATCGATGTATATAATAAATATGATTAATATACCGTATTTGAATGTATACAATCTATTATATCTTTTTAAAAAAAGTTTAATTAAAGCTCATATTCTTATTGTTGATTAATTTTAAAATTAACAAAACAATTAACTATTTGTTTATTGTCTTGAATTCTTCAAAAACGAAATAATATGATTTCGAAATAAGACTTCCGTGTTTATATAATCTACGCATTTGTTTGAACATATTTTGTTTACAGCAGAGTCTTCTTCTTTTTTTAAATGATTAATAATTCACAGAATTTAAAATTGTATTTTCTAAGTCTTAGATTAAATTAAATATTTTTCAAAAAACCGGTAAAATAAAAACAAAAATAGCTCACAATAAAACTAATTAATATTTTTCAATTAAGCAAAGCGTAACAAAGATTAGATTTTTGCGTAATAATAAAAATTCCTTTACAGATGGAGAAAAAAAATTCTAGTATTATAGAACTAAAATAAAAGGTATTTTTCATACTGTAGGTATGTTGTCATAAATGAATTAATGAGTAGCAGAACAAAACATGTCATTTAAGTCATTGTGATTTAAATAATATATTGCTTAACATCATTTTACTAATGAGTAAATAGCAGTGAGTAATGCTAAACAATTGCTATTCTGTATATTATTATACACCTCTGTTATGTACGAATCGCACTGAGAGAGCGAGAAAGAGAGAGAGAGAGAGAGAGAGAGAGAGAGAGAGAGAGAGAGAGAGATAACCGGGTCTAGCATTAAGTTCGCGTTCACACACACGCAAAATATTTGCGCAAATATTTTTTATTTTCAATTTTTAAATGTAATAGAAATTTTTTTAGCATAAGAAAAAAATCTCTCGAAATACCTCTCTCAACCCTTTATTCTTTCAATTCGCGCAAAATATTTTTTATTATACCCGATTGGTTTTATGGTTTGAAATGAATTGATTTATACGCAATTTATTTATACGCAATAATTAATTGAAAGTTTTTTTTAAATTTTTTAACGGATAAAAAATATCTTTTGCAAAAATCTCTAGCAAATTAATAAGCAAATAGATAATTAATTTATCGATTTAACAAACGGAAATTTATTAAATAGTTATATCTTTTGGACATTTTTCATGGATAAAAAAAATAATGGACACTAATTTATAGTCGAAATCCAAGAAAATAACTCATTAGTTTTAAATCACACACAGAGAGAGCAAGAGTAAAATAAAAAGCAGCAAAGTTTAACTAAAATTAAAAATTACTTTATTTTTGAATAAGCAAACACACACACACACACACACACACACAACGTCTGATAATCAAAGTTGCATAAATTCTCATCAAAAATTTAATTACATTTTAATGTTAAAACCGCGTGCATATTAGCCAAGCCTTTGCGAGAGGAAAAAAGAAACAATATATACTGTATATCGAATTAATTCTAGCATAGAATTGATTGATTTTCTCTGGTGTGTGCTCGCAAGGCAAACTCTGCGAGAGAGAGAGAGAGAGAGAGAGAGAGAGAGAGAGAGAGAGAGAGAGAGAGAGAGAGAGAGAGACTGTATTAGATTTACATTTATAATATATGTTAAATATCGCTGAAAATCGCTTTTTAAAACTACAATTTCGGTAAAAAATCGATTTTTTTGTGTTTTGCGTTGTTGTTTCGCATTTACAACTTTTACCACAGAAAATAAGTTACCGGGAAAGAGCAAAATTTTTATTTTTAGATATTCAGTTCTGAAGGGATTCAATAATTAAAATAAACGTTTAATGTTTAATAAGATGAAAATTTATCTAAACTTATATTTTAATTCAAAAAATTTCGAAATCTATTTGATTAATTTTAATACATAGGACAGTTCTAGTTCAGTGCCTTCTTATACCTAATTTAATATAATAAATTAAAATTTTAATTTATTAGGAAATTTCCTTTAAATTTCGATTTCATTAATTTCATAATTTACGTGTCAAATAAGCAAGTATTTTACTCTAGTTAAGCGACTCTATCTCTCATACGCACACACACACACGAAAAAGTCTTAAAAAAATAAAAATCATAATTAATATGACTCTAGAGGAAAATATTTTCAAGAAAACTCTTAAAAATATTAAGAGAGATGATTTAATTAAAGTTTCTTATAATTTTTTTTTATTTCTGAAAATTTTTTAATTGCACATTAAATTATGAAAAATATGAGAGAAAAAAATATAAATATCTGAGCCTTAAAAATTCTTTTATATTTCAGAGAAAAAGAAACGAAAATTTATTTTCTAACTCTTCTGTACTGCAGTATAGAGTCGTAACTTCTTATCTCAATAAGGAAAGAAAATTTTTTAAAAAGTTAAAACAACACATATTTATCGCACACAACTAACTAACAGCGTCTTCTCGGCGATAAATAATGCGCCAAAAAAACAGAACTTTTTCCTTTTAATCTCTAATGTCTTCCTAGTGAAATACTTCACTTTATTAAAATATGAAAACAAAAATTAAATTACTAACAGAGCGCAAGAAATTAAAAACACAACTGGAAAAATAAATTTCATAACGCAGTAAAACACACAGAGAGACAGAGACAGCAACAAAATAAAAAAACAAAAAATTCAAGTCTCTTTACGAGCGCCAAACCAAACCAAACCAAACCAAATCATTACACCAAAAGATATTTCATAAATAAATAATAAAAATAATAATAATATTAATAACTTTGCCCTATAAATTTTATTGCATTTAAAATCAAATAAATTTTTAACACACAACTAAGTCCCATCATTTTTTATATGTCTGGTGTAATTCACTGTCAGCCGAAAATATTGAATACATATATTATTAGAATAGCTTTTCTTTTCTCAAAAACAACAGCAAAAAAAAAATACATATTGAATATAATATATATTTATAGACTACAGTGTATGATTCATGTAAATTTAATATAGTCTAGTAACACCACATTTTTATTTTTCATAAAAAAAACATGTTAATCCATGCCTCCGGCAAACTGAGGCTTTAAAAACATATATATATATTTCGCGATAAAATATTTTGTGCGCCGATAAAACATATTTTGCCCGAACGTTGAGCCCAATGGCATAATTGAGTGGCGTATATATGCGCTCATACTCTCACACACAGGGGGTTCAGATCAAAAATCTCTGGAAACCTTATAAATTCCTAAGTGTTAAAATCTAGGGGAAAAAAATTAAGCTAATGTTCGCGCTGTTAATGCGCTCTCTTTTTTTAATCTTTAGTATGACTGACATCATTTAGTGGTGGGGCAGAGCAGAGGAGAATCAAAAACGAGGCATATTTAACAGCGAATAATTTTTTTTTTTGGTTTAGTGAACGGAATATGTTATTAGAGTGAAAGAAAGAGGAAAACGATATTGAATAGTGATCAGCGATCTTTTTTTATGCAATAAAATTGTTTATAATATTCAACGCACCATAAAAAACGCCACACACATAACTCTCGGCGATATAATAGAATGACATATGTATTATTGATGTTTAACACAAATGCTCTTTTTTTCGGGAAACGCTTTGCTAAACTATAATAAAGGTGTGCATTATATGGGCTATAAACACGGAGTCCACAAAAAAAATCGCGCATATTATATGCCAACAGTACGCACACACACACACACACACACACACAGAAAAAAAAACTAAGACTAACGCTCTCATATCAAACTGTAATATGATATGCGCTTTGATGGGATGATCGCTGCGATCAACACTTCAATAACTAGAAAGAAAAAGAATTATATGCGTTATGCATCGCTCTTTTAGTTTTTTTTTCTGTGCTGAATAAAAAAAAAGTTTTAAGGGACTTAAAACTCCAGTAAAATGCGATTTGAGATCATAGCGTCTGTTGTCTGGCATTTTTTTCCATAGATTTTTGTTTTTCAGTTTTTTTGATATGATTCTTCTAAACATATTCTGTTCGGCCGCCACACCAATCACTATAAAAAAAGTATATGTGTCTGTGCCTGTATTGAAATGAAATCAATAGGGAGAGAACACCGGAATATACAGTACTTTTTGTTCTGGTGATGAATACGAAAAACTATCGCTACACAGTAAAGTGGGATTTATATTCTCTCAATTTCTGTGCACCAAATTTTAAAGAGAGAGAGAGAGAGAAGAGACTATATTTTTTCAATGCGCGTGTTTTGAAAGATATGCGTTACCATTGTAAGTTATATTGTAAAATGTAGTGGTAAAATGAGAAATTGAGAGATTGAAATGAGAGAGAGAGAGAGAGAGAGAGACTCAGTGAATGGTTATTCGAGAGCAGAAAATTGAGTGCTATTGCCGATGTTGTTGGTGCTCAACAAAATAAAGTGAACATTGAATATATTGCTTTCTTTCTTATTCTCTCCTCTACAGTAACTGTGTATATGTGTGTGTGTGTGTGTGTGTGTAGTTTTATTTCTGTTTTGCATGACACTGATATTGATATCACTAGAGAAATTGATACAAGTGCTGCACAATATTTCTATATAAGCTTACAGTATATATATATTGCAATAATATTGAAATCTACCTGTAATTTATGTGCTGAATTTTTTTTTTGATATAGACAAACCTTTTTGTATATAAAAGAGATTTTTTATATTAAAAAGATGTGTATTTTTTTATAGACCTGTAGTTTATTTTATAGATTTGATCATAAAAATTTTATCTCACTTATTAGGTGTTACGAACTTTTTTAATCTCAAACGAATGATTGTTTGCTAAAATATGACAAGTTTTGATAAAATCACTTTGAAAGCATTATACAACGTACACATGCATTCCGGATTAACCCGATTAACAATTATATATTGTATGATTTAAAGAGCATACGAGAAGTTGAGAGGAAAAAATACGAATGAACATAAAAATAGACTTTTGAAATCCACACAATAATAGTTTATTTTTTTGTTTAAAAAAATTACACAAATCTCTAGAATTTTATTACAAGATTCGTAATATTATTAGAATTAACATTATATCTCTTTCTTTTTGTTGCTCGGATCACGATTTTAATCCGAATTTTATAACTTAAAACGTGATACGTGTGAATATTTTTTCTCTCATTTTTCTGACCCTTCCTTCTATTTAATTAAAAATATTGAGCGCAAAAATAAATAAATAAATAAATAAAACTAATAAACAAATATTCTAATTAATAAATATAGTTAACAAAAAATAGAAATAACTACTATAGATCAGTATCACTGAAAAAATTCATTTTTAATATATTGTATGTATTACATACATTGCTGAGTTCACACTCTTTCTATTTTTTCAAAGTTTTTTTAATGGGGATCGCGGAACACTCTGGCGGTAAATTTTTGTATTACATGTAATTAATTTCGAGAAAAAATGACTTTACAACATTAATGTCACGTCAATCAGTTATCAAAACTCGGAAAAACTCAAAATCATCCGAAAAAAATAAAAAACATTAATAAAAACGAGCATAATTTTTCCGTCAACAAAAACATCAGCAAAAAAAACTATGATTTCTATAAAAAAAAATATAATAATAAAACTAAGCTGAAGAAGATATGCAAAAGTGAAAAACATAGCGCAAAAAAACACTGGATGTGAAACAAGAAAACCATTTGCTTGACTCTGAAAGAAAAAACTTTTTAATGCATCAAATATAAAATTCATTAAAATTGTTTTTCTATATAAATATGTATTACCAAAAAACACTTATATACTGTAACTTATTACGGATAATAAGGAAGAACATCGGAGAGAGAGAGAGAGAACCAAAGAAAAGAAGCGAAAGAAAAGAAAGAGAGAATAGATTATTCTAGAGAAATGAAATATAAAATATCGCTTAACAAGAGATAACACGAGCTTAATTAAATAGACATTAATCATTTTGGTGGCTGGTATTCATTAGTAGCAGTGGTGGTGGTTGTAGTGGAGAATGCTGTGTGTGTGTGTGTGTGTGTGTGTGTGTGTGTGCAGCAGTTTTTACATTCAATGCGCGATAGTTAGCAGCGGTGGTGGTGTTGTTGTTTGCAATTTGTGTCTCGAGGCTACTAATGGACACGATTTTTGCATCACTCGGATAATGCTCTTATTTCGGTGGTGTGGCGTCGCACACAAACACGTTCGCTCTCGCATACGGATGACGTGTGCAAATGTGTGTGTGTGTGTGTGTGTAATATAAAAGTGATGGAGCGGTGCCGCAAATTTTTCGGACATCGGCCTCTTTTTTTGTTGCTTGAAAATGATTATCACTGAAAATGAAATTATATGAGAACACACGCGTGATTATTACTAGTAAAAGTCGATTCGAAGCGATATAGCAATTTATATTTCAAGTTACAATATAAATTCTTCTCTCTCTCTCTCTCTCTCTCTCTCTCTCAACGAAAGAAATATAAACTTGAAATCTAGCAACCAATTAATGAATTAAACTTATAGCGCGAGAAAAAGGGTAATTGCTTTCTGATAGATTGATTGGATGTTATTTCTTATTTTTGTATTTATTTAATTATCATAACATAAAAACCTGGTGATAATTTATTCGGTTTTAAAAGGGTGTGAAGAAAAAAGTTGTTAGAATGTGTGAGAAAACATGAGAGATAGAGGTGATTGTAATGAATGATTTTGGCGAACGAAAATCGAGAAAAAAAACCAAAATAATTTATTTATCATAATCATCATCATATGCAGTATATGACGTTAAGCATATAATGATTTTGCGATGAATACGCTGCTGAAAAAAGTGTTTAATTCAGAAGAAAAAATATCTTCTTCTGGGAAAAAAAATAATAACAAAAATTGAAGCAACTTTTTTTCCTCAATGTATATAAAAGTTTAAATACGGTTTTTTATTATCATTGAAAAAATCAAAATTTAAGCGCACATTTTTTCTTTTACTCGTTTTAAAACGTTTTTTAATTCGATTTTTTTCTTTCTTTTAACCGTTTATTCTTCAAAAAAAAACCACCGACAGTGCTGTCGAAAAACATCCGCATTTTGTGTCTCCACATAGTAGTAGCAGTAGTGTGGATGTGTACATGTGTTGTTTGCCCTTTAATTTGCCACAGGATAGACGGAAATAATAATATCAAACAAACGCGCATAAAAAAAGCAAACGAATCAAACAAATACGCAAAATATACTAAAAATAAAGTTTTAACATATAATAGGGATTTTCATTACCAGCCAAACGATATACATATAATAGCAACGGATATAATTTTTTTAAGAAAAAGTTCTGAACTCGCGATAAGAGCTAAAGAATTTTTTTTCTGCAGTGAGGAAACAATACGTTTTATTATTTATACGAGAAAAATAACACACGTTTTTATCGATAAAATTTGTTTTTTTTTCTTCTCTCTCTCTTCCTACGTATTCTTTGAACACAAGTATTTTTTTCAGTGGTATTTTGTTTTTTGTTGTTGTATCGATTCTCGTGCATATATTATAGATTTTCAAACAACAAAAAATAAACACTTGTGATGATAACTGTTCGCCGCGTTTCGTAACACGTATTCATGGGTTACCGCACACACAACAATGGTTAACAGACACAAAAAATTCAAAAATACTATATTTATTGCTATTTTGAATCAGCACCGCAAACAAAACAACAGCAGTAGTATATATTTTGTATACTCTGTAGTCATGACTACAGAGTGTACCCACACTTATTGAAATTATTGAAAATAAATGCATTATTTTTCTAGTTTTTAGTGAAATGTGACATTAATTAGCACTATTTTATTGCTCTATTGAGATGATATGGGTATAATAAAAATGTAACTTTTATTATTGACGAAACTTTGCATATATATTGGCAGAAAGTTTTACTTTAACTTGAATAGAGTATATGTGAAACAAAATGTTAAAACTAATCATTATTAAAAAGTCTTCAAATTATACTAAAATAAATGCAATACTGACGAATATGAAATCTTCATTTTATATTTATTAAACACAAGAGAGATTTTTAAACAGTGATAAGACTTTTACGTATCTGTATATTTATTGAACTTTACACTGTTTTTATATCTAATAAGTGAATATCTCGAAACGTATCTCTGTTTGTTCAAAGTGTGCGTGTTATTCAACTACGAGTAACTAATAGTTACTAAAATATTATTTTTTTTCTAAATAATACGCAGGAAACGTATAATTACTGACACTTCAAATCAAATAAATTAATTCATCGGTATTTTACTGTT
>JAQIVF010001252.1:0-15008 GCA_034698365.1 Steganacarus magnus
TAAAGTGAATTTGGGGGTAAAAATTCATCCATTTTCGCCATACTCACGCGCGCGAGTATTGCGCGATAATACGTTACTAAAAAATCATCGATGCGTTAAATAAAACATTTCAATTACTTTCGATTGTATAGAGTTGTTGTGATACCAGGACTCCACTGATTCCATGACTTGAGCGAATAAAAAATAAGTGTCGTGTTCGAGATAGTATGGATTAAGCAATAATATGATTTCATCCCTGTTTCATAAGTAAACATAGATCACATTGTGATGATATAAAATAATTAAATAATTATTAAAATACAAAAAAACAACCTTATGTCACAGTGACTTTGATCGAGCAAACAAAATAAATGCAATCATTCAACGGTCAGAACCAAAACCAGATGCGATTTTAAGTGATATTTAAATAAAGAAGAAATCATGCATTAATGCGATATTCGTAAACACACATACGATAATAATTATTAAAATACTCGAAAGAAATTGTAAAATAAAAAGTACTAACGTTAAAAGTTTTCGTCTCTAAACTTGTCTACGCTTTTTAAAATTCAAGCGAGCATGAAATTTAGCAAAGAATCAGTTTTATTATTTTAATTTTTGATGGTTAAAATATACTGGGAGATGATAAATACTAGTACTACTTCATGTTAGAACAAAAAAAGTTCTTAATTTGGCGAAAATTAGAGGAAAAAAACTCACTCAATGAGTCCCAATTCTTGGGCGTGAAGGAATGTTTGCTGATCGCAGTGTATCACAAACAATAGCGGAGCTAATAATTCGTGCATTCCCTTCAAAAAAGCAAAAAATTTAAATTAACAATAATCATAAAATTATTTTATTAATTATTTGAATGTATCCGAAAAACAATTATTAAACAGCGTTTCATTACTTGCTTGTATTCGATGGCTGGATTTTCGCGCGCATAATGAAACAGTATATCAGTCATAAGTGTCTGGATTTGCGTCAATTGAAAAAAATCGATTTCAGGGAATGTTCGCACCACGTCTTGCGTGATACGCAAACGGAGATCACTGTCCGAGAAGTATCGGTGCCATTGACTCTGAATTGTGCACATAAATCGATATTTTTTAGAGTACTATTTTAAATAGAGATACGCGAGTTAAATGAATTATACATTTGTTTCTTGCGAAAGCGGATTATCTTGAATGCGCTTAATGTCGGTGCGATCGCGCGGATCGTTGTTGTATTGGTCGCGTATTTTGTCGTAATTGGCGCGCAACTCATTCATTTTCGCCACACGTTCTTCACTCGATTCCGGCAAACACTCCAGAAATATCTGCAACAATAAAAAAATACTTTATTTAGCTGTTCTTTAATCACTCTATGCGTTATCTTCAAACGTTAATTCATTTTAGACTAAGTGATGCTAGACTGAGGCAAAGTAAGAGACGGACATCAAATTCATAAGTAGATAACATTTTTTTAGAAAAACCACCCAAATAATAAAATATCAAAATTGATCGCTTAATTCATTATACCGTATAATTTTTTCTACTTATATTCTAGTGCACACTCGATATACTAGTATTTAAAGTGCAAAAAAAATCACAAACTTGTATACTGATACAGTACTAGTAAACTTTTTCTGAATAGGACTGCGCGCTATGCGATAACTATTAGGATTTGAATAGCGCTAACGAATAATATGCGAGCGATGGTGGTATAACGGTCAGCATAGCTGCCTTCCAAGCAGTTGATCCGGGTTCGACTCCCGGCCATCGCATTTTTGTTGTGCAAGCTTTTTGTTTAAACAGCAGCCGCGAAATATGGGTAAAATACTTACTCTCCAGCAGATCGACCGAAATCGACAACTTCTTAGACCATTTTTGAGCGCATTTTGTCGCAAATCTCGTAAACATTGTTTTGTACGAAACAGTGTCTGGAATTCTTCGCTTTAAAAAAAATTAGTAAACATTTTAAATTAAATATAGTTCAACAAAAAAAATTAATTAATGATAAATTCTAGAAAATTTTACAAAAAAAACAAAAATATTCCAAAAAAATTGGGATAAAAACTTTTTCCCCCATAACTATAGGAAAAGGCGTTTTGTTAACCAAAAAAAGAGTGAGAACGCGAATCAATAAAATATGGTTTGATTACACATAGTAATTGTTTGGCGTTTGTCGCCAATCAGTCCGAACCGTTGACACGCCGTCCACCACTTCTTGCGCCGATTCCACCATCGAGTATTCAGAGTCGGTATCCATTGATCAACGGGTAATTAATTAATTAATATTTTTTAACTCGAGATCTTTATCACAAATTTTTATTTAATGCCAAAAATCGCGTTATCTTTCTCTCATCAGCGAAAACAAAACGTGTTTTATAAAAAATATGCTGCGATTAATGAATTTAAATCTGTTTTTTATTTTCACTAAATATGTTGCATTTTTTTTCACCACAAAAAAACTATATTAACATTTCAAATAAGTGTCACTTAACAGCATAATAATAACACTATAATAGACGACTATTACTTTATTTTTTACGGTTTGTTATTACGCGTGTGTTTTCGGATTTGTTGTTATCGACACCGCATTTATCAATAATACTGTATTGCTGAGCGATCGGTTGCTAAACAATTTATGTTCAATCAATTGCGCGCATTTGATCGCACAATTATCCACAATAATTTCCAATGCGTTTTGTTGCGCTACAGTAATGACGTTTTATTTTCTGTTTTGCTCCACATGTTATCTATCTATATGTGAAAGTGTTGAAGTGTTAACTTAAAACTTAAAACAAGTCTCAACCCACTAGACTAGTTGTTTTTGCGTTACATTTTTATTTTTAATTATGATTTTATATTGCAACGATTAGAAATTTAAGTAATTTATAAACAGATAAATGAAATATAAATACAACATGTGTTAATACTGCACAAACAAAAATAAACTTGAGCTTTATTTTGGTTTTTATTTGTTTTATAAAAATGTCTATATGTTATAACGGATAAAAAGTTAGAAATTAAGTTTTAATTTGTAAATAGAAAAATTTTCAGCACACATTGCGATAAAAACAAATGACGAAATACGTTATGTGATTATAATATTACGAGGAAATATATTAATAATATACTGTACGTCCAAAGAAGTGGTTTTTCCGCGCAATAAATGAAATGTCAGCCGAGAAATTGTTTTGGAGTCTAGTGTCTGGCAGTCGCGCGTCGCTCTCACGAGCCATCACTTTAGTGGAGTCGAAGCGCTCCACAGAAACGCGTTCACAATTAATACGTTTAGTTTACGAGTATCACAGGAAATCGCGACCAAAATCGTTACGCATTGGAGTTAGTGGTGGACCAGGTTGTGGTAAATCAACGTTTATCGAGTGTTTCGGCTCGAAATTAGTCGAAAAATACAATAAAAAGATAGCGGTATTAGCTGTGGATCCGTCGTCGGCGATCACTGGTGGTTCGCTATTGGCTGATAAAACACGAATGCATAATTTAACGAGTAGTCCACACGCTTTTATAAGGCCATCACCGAGTAGTGGACACTATGGCGGCGTTACCCGATCTACAGGTAGATTCACATTCACTGATTCACACTAATGATTATAGATTTGTGTTAATAACGTAAAGGCGACGCTATAGTGCTGTGCGAGAGCGCTGGTTATGACGTGATACTAATCGAAACGGTAGGTGTCGGTCAGAGCGAGTACGAAGTGTCGCACTTATGCGATCTCATGGCTTTACTGATCGCTCCGTCCGGTGGAGACGAGATTCAGGCCATTAAGAAAGGCATCGTTGAGATGGCGAATATTATCGTTGTCACCAAATCTGATGGCGATTTAGTGAAACACGCCAGAAAAATGTCTGCCGACATTTTATCTGCCACTAAATTTATGAATATCGGCGTAAAGCCAATTGTTAAGAGGTGTTCCTCTGTTACTAGTGATGGCATCGACGATGTTTGGCTCGCCATTCAAGACTTAGCGAGTGATAATAATAAATTACTGGACAAACGAAGGCAGCAGAGAGTGACGCTATTGAAGATGTATCTGATCGATGAACTTTTAGCGCGATTAGACAATGAAATCGATTTGAAAGAGTTTGAGCAACAGGTGAAAAATGATGATGTATTGATATATGATGTGATCCATCAAATTATTTTGCGATTCGCTTCGCGTCTTAAGTGATTATTTTTGTTACCTTAGATTATGAGTATATTTTCTTTATTTTTATTTCGCGTAAATTATTTTATTGAATTTTGTTAAAAATTGTTTTTGGAATTTACACAATATTTCCGTTTGTTTTAAAAAAATACAGTTCAAAATTTTTATTGTTATATTAAATACTTATTTGCCAAATAATTCAAGAGAAGTGATTATTACGAAAAAAATTACAAATTTAAACCTAGATTTATCCATTTTAATAGTTACATGGTGGCCAATAGAATTACTAAAGTAAAAACAATACATATCGTAACTAATAAATAAATACAGAGCGTTATTATTTTTGCGCTGAATATATTATTAGGCACTTCAATCTTATTATTTTCGTCCTCATTAATCAATAATGACAATTGATTAACGGCTTCTTTCGCTGCTAGCTTTTTCAACGCATCTTGTATTAACAGGTAGAACATTAGAAAACAGATGAGTGTCCAAAAGAAACTCTTCGGCAAATAAATATCGCTCCAATTAAAGTAAGCGACAATAATTGTTAAGTCTGTAATTATTATTGAATATATAAATTGATTGTTAATTTCTAAAGATATTACTAAATTAAAGTTAAATAGTAAATAAATGATGATTACACGCTAGAATATGAGCTAAATTTCCTTTTAACCAATGAATCCAGTCAAATATCCACCGGTATTGTGTGTTCGGATGCGGCCTTAGAAATGATGCCAGTATTTGGAGTGTGGCGAACGAAACGGATAGCGTTCCTAATATTGGATGCGCGTATGGCTGTAATTGATTTTTAATTAGTGGTCAGAAAAATTGTGACAATTTGTGAGTAAAACTTATTTTTCACTGTATTTCGTTTTCACATATAAGTTATAAGCGAATTTTTTTTGCTATACTTATTGAAATATGGCTATTTTTAAAATTTATTACTTATATTACGTAATAGAGAAACTTTTAGGACTGTTTTTCAATATCTTTGAGTAATAAGAGAATATTTGTGTTATTTGTTTAACGCGCCAGAGGCAGGCAAACTATAAGTATATACAGTATAAATTTATTAGCATTGATGCCTTAAACTTGACCGAAACTCAATCTCCGGCTAAATATTGATAGTATTAAATTCCGTAGTGCTCTTTGTGTTGAGTTCTTAAAATTATTAAAACTTAAAAGAATTTAAAATGTTAGTTATATAACATCGTGATAGATTTTTAAACATTATTTTTTTAAACATTATAAACATTTCTCAATGTGCTGAAAATTTTGTAAATCAAGGAAGTGGTGGAGACTCAAGATTCTTGAAAATTTACCACTAAGATTCAAACTTTTAGTTACGTTTGACCAAATGGATTCAAAAAATACTGGGGTTGACCGATCAATGAACGCCTAAAATTAGTAGGCAATACTTCCAGGTCCGATTTGAATAGTGCTCTCATCTGATTTCCTCGAATTCAATTTTACCGAAAAAATTTTCATGAATATGCTCGAAAGTGCTCGTAGTGAGCTCTGCCAATCATTATTTACACGCCTTAACGTAAAGAAATACGATATAATCAGCATTTTATAGAATGCATAAGAAATTCAAAATCAAAACGATATCCAGGTAAAATTGAATTCGAATTTTTTCAGTGTTTGTTTGTATTATTTTGTTAAAAATATTGAAATTACAAAATTAAATAAAGTAACGATAAAGAGTACTTACTCCGCTCCATTTCTTTTTATAGCACCAAATCGTTACAATTGATGCGATCATCAGTAACCAACTAGTAATCATTAAAGCACGATGAGTCTGAAAAAAAATTAGATTATTCTAATTTAATTTCTGATTATGATTACATTTATTTGTTTTATTTGTTAAATTTGCGGTAAAATTAAAGTGATGCCTAAATTATAAACTACGAGCACTTATTATTCACTTACTATGAACCAAATTTTAAGGCCAAAAACAGTTTTTTGCTGCCAATTTTCCCTGAAATATCGCGCCATAATTATACCGGTACTGACGCATCCAACCCATGCCACTATCATTAATGCTCCTAAATATTAATAATATATTTTAATCAATACAGAGATAAACTTTATGTGTTTCTCAATAATACCACAAATTATTTTTTAGCTATTTATAGAAAATAAAGACAGCAATATAAGGTAATAATACAGTAAATACTTATTAAGTAAAGAATCAGAATTTGTATGAACAGTCACTGGTAGTGGTGATGGTGTGTGTGTGTTGGGGTAATTTATAAACTTTGTTTTTTGTGTTAATATTTCAATTTATTGATCAATATTATGCTCCAATTTTTTGATTTAATTAGTGTTTCTTAATAATAATCAATTTTTTTCGTATTAAAAATTATTTAAATGTTTTGTATAAAAATCTAATAATTTATTTATTGACCGCAATTTTTTTCTCTTAACTATTTTTTGTGCAAATATTTATCTATCGATTTTATTCTTTCGACACATTTTATTGTTTTCTTTCGTTTATTTCTATTAATACACTTTTATCACTTTATTACTTTAATTGCACTTTTGCCGAATCAATATCTACACAACTATTTTTAGTTTGGGTGCACCAAATCACGCGTAACTGCACTTAACTCCACTGTGGTTTTTTTAGTTGCAAAGTTCGTGTGATTCATATTTCCTATCTCTCAATAGGATTCTATTAAAATAAATTATTAGCCGCAGTAAAATAATAAATTACTATTTTTTATGTCACTATAGGTTCAGAACTTAAGTTTAAAAATCAAATTAATATGAAAGTGATCCTAATGCGCAGCCGAACCACACTTCGCTTAATAGATTTAAATTAAGCTTAAGCTTATTATTGTGAAATTTTCCTAATTTAATGCACACATTTGCTTTAGGATTCTGTTTAAAAAAAATTCTTTTAAAAAATCTGTTTTATTATACCGTGCCATTTAATAAAAGCGCTGACGCGAGTGCCCGATATAATGCCAATACTTTGCAAATTAATCGGTTCTGTCGATGATATTTTTTCGTCGTGAATTTCCAGCGATTCTTGGACGCAAAAAATTTAAAAATTAGTCTTTTATTGATTACTTAATTGTAATTATTCGGTATTGTTTCTATTAGAATCCTAGTCACTTAAGAATTCTATTTAATTAAGTTATCAGTTGTCATTAAAGAACGTGATAACTGATTGACGTGATAATCATTTAATTTAGATAATATTAATTAATTTAGTATAGTTTTTTTATTACCCCCGTTCATAGCGCCTCGCGCTAACTGCAGATAATAGGTGTTATTAATTAGATTCACTGTTTTGCTTTCCACTACAATATGCGCTGCACTGTTCCAAATGCAGCTAATAATGCCATTGTCGTATGACGACGATATCAGATCAATTCCGTCTACACTTTTAACCGGAATATTTGTGTGGATTTTTTCGTAACTATTGAAACTTAGTCCCGATTTCGGCACTCCGTTATTGTCGAGGTAACACTGAACTACGTTTCCACCCATTTCCTATAATGGATCCGATTTATGACTAATTTAGTGAAAAATTAATTTTAATACTTTTATATTTGAGAGGCCATAAGCGGCGTAATAGCTATTTGAGCTTATTTTGGCGTTTAATTGAAAAGTGACGCTATGATCCTGAGATGCGGAACTTGATCCTAGAATTCTACAGTCTCTAGTATTAATACAATTGTTTGGCAAACCAAAACATAATAGTTCTTTATTATGGCATTTAGTATATACTGTATCTAATAATTGCGGTGTTTTCTCTGTGGTAGTAGTAGTGGTTGTGGTTGAATGAGATTGTTTTGTTGTGGCTATTGTTGTGGTGAACGGAAGAGATTGTAGATTATATGCTTCCGATGATACACTTTTGCTTTTATGTTTGTCTATATAATCTAAACGAGAAATAATATTCATGTTTAATATCATCTAAATTCTGTTGTTGATATTATTTTTTAACGTTTGATAAATTTTGCTTTATTTTTGTATTTGAATGTTATTCTGCTTTTCTTTAAAAATTTCTTCAATTATTAGAGATGCAAAATGTATTTTAAGCTCATTCATTACCTTTTTAATATTTATTAATTAGATTTCATTAAATATTAAATAATTATTTGATATCAAACTTTAATTTGCTTAACTTATCTTGAACTTTATCGTAAAAATATTTTATTAGTGAAAAAAATCATATTATAATCATATCTCTGTTGCAAGATATGCAGCGCAATACAATTGTTACGATTTTTCAATCAACATTAAAGTCATTGATAGTCATTCACTTACTCTCGTTCACTCACGTAAGCATGCATTGTTTTTTGGCACATATTAGGAACGACTGCTTTAAGATAATTATGACTATTTTTAGTCACGTTATGAATTAAATATTTAGAGATAGTAGTAAAGTACAAATAGTAATGTTGTAAAAAAGAGTAAAACTAAGGAAATTAAATTTTTACTTCTACTTTTGCATTTTTACTTATTATTAGAGTCTTAAATTTATAGTATTTGCTAGTTTTTTATTTCATAGTTTATTACACCTGCTTTAAATGATAAATGCTTTATTTGCTGACTGTTCTATAGTTATAAAACAATGAGGTATGCTATGAGGTATCCTAGCAGACGATCAGACGGCGAACATGAGAGAAGCTTTGGACAATGCATGACAAATTTAAACCACATATTTTAATTATTATCTCATAACGACTTTTAATTATATACCTTTTGCTTGATTCCACAATCCTTTAGCCACTTGTAAATGATAACTAGAATTTGCAATATTATACTCCACTCCATTAACATTTGTCACAGAATTTCGATGCCATTTGCACCATAAAAGTCCATCACTATAATTACCCTCTAAAAAATCAATGCCCTCAATGAACCCTAAAGTTTGCGAATTATAACCATTGTTGACACCATTTCTAAGAAAAACATTGCTATGATTACCCAAAACACAAACTGCAACACTTCCACCCATTGAAGACTCTTGACTTAAACCCATGGCTAAATAACTATTATTTGGATTAATAGGTATGCCTAGAATTTGAAATTCTACTGATTTGTTCAAATCATTAAGTGGTAACGCAGTTAAAAGTATTTCACAATTTTTACTAATCACGCATTGATCAGGATATCCATAACATATTTGCTCCGATTGTGCACACTTCTCATAATTGCTTTCCAATTCAGGTATAATATGTTGCGCAGAACTCTTTAAGAATATTATTGACGAATAAGTAATTACTATTAAATTCAAAAACATTTTTTATTTTGAAATTATATTTTCAATTACAATCAGCAACAAAAATAAATAAATAACTTAAAGCATATATCATTAAAACTTTAAATAAATATTTCGATATATAATCATTTTTATACCGAAACCAAAAACAATTAAACAAAGGGCTTGTAATTTATAGATATAATCAATTACACATTATTTCAATTTTTGGATAAAGATTTCAAAGCGTATACTAATTTATGAAATTTAATCTAGATTTTGATTTAATTGTTTTGTTTCACAAAATGATTATTAATTTTTTCGATTCAAAGTTTAACAGTAGTGGATGTTCCTGATAATGACGGTGTAGTTGATGCTGAGATTTTTGGATTAGATTGCAAATCATACGGTTCACTCGATGCTGAGCGGGAAATATGATGAGTAATGTAATCTATGGGTGTAAACATAGTTTTAAAACTGTGTTAAAACTTTTAACTAAATTAAAATCAAGTTTGTTATAGTACGTTAGAGTTTCTAAATTTTATGTTATGGTCGATTGCAAATTAAACGCGGAATATTATTTAGCATTCGTTACGAGTACCAACTGATGTTAAATATATGTTTTTATGAAACTAACAATAGTTATGAAACAAACATTTTATATTTAGGGTGGGTGCTTGCCCAGGGTTGATCCTCCCCTAGAAAATTAGGAAAACCTGACTCCCCCATAAAAATCGAGATTTGAAAAATTGTCGTTTAAATCCAGTTTGATTTGACCCCAAAGAAATTTGAGAATCTATCTGATATTCCCTAGAAGTTTTTATTTTGTGTAACTATAAAGCAATCGAATAATTGATTAGTGGTCAAGAATTATTGTTTTACATCGAAGCGGCAGAAATTATTATATGATTTGATAATTTAATGGAATCAACTAATCAATATTGAATTTCTAATATAATTTTTGCCATAAATACTCTTGGAAATCATGACAATTAATTAAGTGAGACTATTTTATTTTTGTACTGTAAAATATAATCAATATTTATTAGAACATAGTTTATTTGCTCCGACCTTAAATCAGTAGATTTTTTAAATTTTAATTAACTTTATCAAAATTGAAAGCTAAATGAATGAATTAGCATTTTTATGGCTTACCTCTAGTTTCGTTCCACAGTCCTTTCGCCACATGTAAGTGATAGCTTGTATTTGCGACATTATATTCCACTCCATTAACATTTGTCATAGCATTTCGATTCCATTTGCATCTTAAAAGTCCATCACTAAAATCTGCATCCAATAACTCAATGCCCTCAATATGTCCTAACGGTTGCGAACTGTGGCCAGCATTGACACCATTTCTTAGAAAAACATTGCTATGATTACCCAAAGCACAAATTGTAACACTTCCACCCATCGAAGACGATTGACCTAAACTCATGGCTAAATAACTATTATTTGGATTATTAGGTGTGCCTAGAATTTGAAATTCTACTGATTTGTTCGCATCATTAAGTGGTAATACAGTTAATAGTAGTTCACAATTTTTATTAAATACGCATTCATCAGGTAATCCAAAACATGTTTGGTTTAATTGAGCACACTTTTCATAATTGATTGCAAATTCGGTTTTAATTTGTTGCGCGGTATTCAATAAAATTATATTCAACGAATAAATAAATATTAGCATAGAATACATTTTTTTTACTGTGAAATTTTTAAAACTTAAAATAACTAATAAGTATCTAATTATAATTTAAAATAATTATTTTAAAATAGAACCTTTTATAATAAAGCGAGCTAACAATCAGACAAAAGACAGTTTTTAGATAATCATATACGGATACCACAGTGCATATGATACGCAATTTTTAGATAAACATTTCACAATAAATAGTTTGAACCGAACAATTGAACAATTGAAAAGGTTTTAAAACTTTTATACGGATTAACTTATCTGATGACCTAATATTACAGTGTGATGATAGTGTGATTAAATTGTATTTATTTTTAATTTATTTGGTTCATTGTTTAAAATTTTTATGATTGTTTTTTTCTGAAAAAAAATTTAATATAATTTAATTAAATTGCTGAATTTTGCAAAAATACAGGTAAATGAGATAATTATTTTTTAACTATTGAAACGGAAAAAATTTAATCTTTAATAAAAACAATAAAATTATTTATTTACGGTAATAAAAGTATTGAAGCCTGAAAACCCTTTTTTCTCGTATTATATTTTGCCGAAAATAATCACTTAATGTCGAATCCAACGATACCATACCCTATGGACATTATATATATAGAGCATGTCTCACACAGTTTTAAGTTTATATATTTATAGTAATAAATGTCTTTATCACAAATTTTTTTAATTTTTCTAGATATGTACATAAAATGTTTATTACAGAAAGTGAATGAGAACTGTTTTCTAATAAAATTCTAGCATACAAAATACAATCGCAAAAATATCCGTCTAATTTGTTTAAATTTTTTCTTGTCAATTAAAATTTCGATGCACAGTTGAAAAGTTTATTAATTTGAAAGATTTTTGTCAATTGTTATAAAGTGGCAATCAATACAACCAAAGCAATAACAAACGCTGCGGTACCGATCAGGTAAACTGTAAGCACAGCTATTTTTGACTTAAATATACGATCGTCTGCGCTGTCGAGTTGTTTTTCTTCAATATTTAACGACTCACTTGTGGATAAATGTGCTCTGCTCTTCTTTTCGGCCGCTTTTGCTGTCAATTTCTTGAACGCGTCTTGTAATAACATAAAGAATACAACAAATGCTACAAATACCCAAAATAATGCCTTTGGCGGAGATTTTGGCAAATTTAGTTCACTCCATGCCCAGTACACGAGAATAATAGCGATAACTAAATAATTGTAGAATTAAAAGTGTTGGCACTAATTTAAACCTAAAAAACCAAAAATATTTACATGCAAATAAATGCGCTAAGTTTGCGAGTAACTGAGACCAATCAAATATCCACCGATACTGCGTGTTTGAATGTGGCCGAAAAAATGTGCCCAATATTTGAAGTGTGATGAATAATACGGATAACAATCCGCTATAAGGATGCGAGTGTCGCTGTAAATATTTAATTGATTGAGTACAGTAATTGGTTAAAAAATTTGAGCTTTTGGGTTGGGTTGAGTCGGGTCGGGTCGGGTCGGGTCGGGTCGGGTCGGGTCGGGTTCAGTTCGGTTCGGTTCGGTTTGACACCAACCGTCAACAACTCGAGTTCAAGCACAGACGTTTGTTTATGCTTGTATACGCAATATATACTTTAATCGTATGTTACTAAGTGTTATGTGAAAAGTAGTTATAAAAAGTGAGAGTAATTATTGTTTTTATGAGTAATTGATAGTAAGGCAAGTAAATTTAATTAATCTTAATTTATATTATTTTTCGCGATAAATTAAGATCTCCAAATGAGATTATGGCGAGTTGTAAGTCAATCAAAAATTCTAAATTATGATAGATAAAGATTAAACGAAGTTTGAGAATTTTCATGCAAATCCGATGAGTTTTAAGGGATTGTTTTGGCTTAATATATTGTGAAATTTAGTATGGATAACACAATGACTTACTCCAACCCAAGAATTCCCCTTATAGTACCAAATTAACACAATTGATGCAACCATTGCCGACCAACTAACCATCATAAGAGATCGATGAATCTTGAAACAAAATTTTAAAGTTAACTCTAATTTCGCATATATTTTGCAATTTATTTGTTGTATGTAAAATTTTAGCGTTATTTTTTTCTAAAATATAATAATTCCGCAGATATGAGTAATTTTTTTTGCATACCATAAACCATATTTTAACGCCAAATATTGTTTTATGCTGCCAGTCGTCCCTAAAATATCGCGCCATAATTATACCTGTACTGACGCATCCAACCCATGCCACTATCATTAATGCACCTGAAAATTATAGCAATTATTTCAATTTGTTTAGAGATTTTTTTACCACAGTTAGTAATAATTTCAACTATTCATTAGATAATAACAAACTTCAAGAAAATATAAACAAATTTAATAATAACAATAATATTTCTGTTTTATTGGGTCAAGTTTAAGGTGAATAATGTAATCATATGATAGAAATATTGCATTTAATATGCAATGCTAATTAAATAAATAAGTCTAACGTGTTATAAATTAAACAAATTGAATATAAATTTTAAAAAGTATTTACGTTTGCCATTCTTGTGAAAAAATTTGATTCGATAATTATAATAAAATTTACGAAAAAATGCTTAATTAATTCCGCATAAAAATGTATTTAAGTAAAGAATTTAGCTGTTTTTCGGATAATTAATATCACATTACAAAGTATGAAAATTGTGCATATATTGGCATAAAAAGGCATTAATTTTTAATTTGGCGAAGTTATGTTGTGAAGGGTTTATATTTGAAAGTGAGAGATAAATACCGTGCCATTTGATGTAAACACTGACACGACTGCCAGAAATGATACCAACAGTTTGCATATTTATCGCTTCGAACGATGAAATTCTTTGCGTGTGACGCGTCAATGAGTCTGTGTGTGCAGTATAGGTATTACAATAGAAAAATTGTTATATAAATATTAAGACTTAAAAATTAAGTACAGTAAATAACTAAATTCGTTTCCCTGTATTCGGTACATTGATTTTTTTATTGGCAATATTGTTCAATTTAATTTTATATTTTATACTGCACTGTAACTAACGAGTAAATGTGAGGCAAGAATGTAATTAGAGTCCGAAACGGACCATCGATATTTCGGGCCCTGACAAAAGTTATCGGCTCTTAACTCTGAAAACTTTGTTGGGCCGGGCTTTGACATTAATGATAGAAAGCCAGAAAAAATTTTTAATTCATCCTAATTTCACTAATTTTAGATAATGTTCATAAATTTATTTCTACCTTTAGGTTAAATATAACTGATTAAGACAACTTACAACAATAAAAAACACAGTTTGCTAATTATTTGATAATAGTTCAAATTTAATTGAAATTCATGTCATTACAAGTAATAAATAGTTCCAGTATTAAAATCGGGCCGGGTCGGGCTTTGGGTTTTTAAAATTGTCGGGCTTTTTTCGGGCTCGGGCTTGAGGGTGTCGGGCCTTAAATTTTTTAAGATTTCGGACTCTAAACGTAATAATATATTATCTCCTGTTTTATCGGTGTGCCGACTTTACCGCGAACGACATAAGCGCGAAGTCTTTACTGCGAACGACTTTACTGCGAACGACGTTACCGCGAAAATTAAATCATACATATTTAACTTTAAATCAGTTTGAAATAAAAATTTAAGATCATATTACTTTAGTGAATAAACAAATTAATCGAAATCAAACATAAATTGTTTCAAACTGATTTAAAGTTAAATATGTATGATATTTTCGTAACGTCGTTCGCGCTGAAGTCGTGGAACCGTTTTATCACATTAGATAATGGTATCATTTTTGAAAAATATTGTTCGATTACCTCCATTCATAACACCTTGCGCTAACTGCAGATAAAAACGGTTGTTAACGAGATTCACGGTTTCTGTTTCGACAATAGTCAACGGTTGTCTGTGCCAAACACAACTGATCACACCATTCTCATACGTCGACGAAATCAAATCAATTCCGCTAACATT
>JAQIVF010001253.1:0-14993 GCA_034698365.1 Steganacarus magnus
CAACAACAACAACACACGAGTCAACACGACAACAGCGAAGAAGAGAACAACAAGACACCATTCACACCACAAACACAGAGCAATGCAAGAAAATCAATTCAGTCTGGAATTACAGTGAAAGTGGAATCAAATGGTGGTTTGAATGAAGACATGACAGCTAAAGACAGTAATAGTGAGACAATGAGTGGATCAGTCACTCAACCACAACAACCTCAACAGCAGTGTGGTGTGCCATGCAGTATGTCTTGTGCTGGACGTCGAGGAATGCTTCCGAATCTGATGTGTTCGCGTTGTTTCTGTTTGTATCATTTGGATTGCGTTCCCGTATGTGTTGTCACGTGTGTTCAGGTCATTCAACTCTAATTGTCTTTCATTGTTAGGGCGGAGTTTTCCTGCGAGAGCCACGTGTGTTCGTTTGTCCCGTAAGTTGTGATCACGTGATATTCATTCATTCAAATCACTTTGTTTACAGAATTGTCTGAAACCGGAAGACACTCAACAAGAAGAAGACAACATTCCATCGTCGATGACCACTACTAATGGTCATCGCGAACAAGAACAAGAAACATTGAAATCGTTTTCTGGATTCATAGCGTCATCACTGGTGAGCACGAGTGTCACACAATCACAGCCACACGTGTCGTCCACTGTTAAGACTCTGTCGCGACACGTGTCAACGTTTGCTCCGATTTTGCCGAAACCACCACAACATCAGACACAACAACAACAGAGTGTTGTCAGCAATAACACAACGACACAACAACAACAACAATCATCTCAAATGACATTCAACAACAAACAACAGAATCGAAAGATGTCACAACAGAGTGGACAACAATCACAACCACAACAACAACACACGAGTGTCAATCAATGCTCACTTCCTGTGGCACGTGTCGAAACCGGAAACACCGGACTTCCGAAAGAAGCGATGAATGTGAAACTTCCGGCCGGAACTCACTTGTATAGAGTGGTGAGTTCGGGACCAAATGGACATTCAATGATTGTGAAGAACAAAGCGATGTCAAACCCAAACATTGGATCGCATTCTTCTCCGTTTAAACCGATTTTCAAAAACGCGCGAAAATCGTCGCACACTCCTATGACGTCATCTGTGGCGCACGCGATGTCACAACAAAGAAATGCGAATCAATTCAGGTTTGAATGAATGTAAACAAACAAACACGTGTCTAATTGTGTTTACTGTTAGAAACAACAATGTGAACACAGCGACAACACGTGCGTCACGAGCACAACAGTCGTATTACGCGTTTCCAGGTTTGTATCACATGACACGTGTGTTCAATCATTGATTCATTGAATTGTATGCAGGATTGGCACCGATCGCTCCCATTGGTCCAATCAAAATGACAACAAAACAATTGCAACAGTTTCTCGAGCCATCGATGTTCCACAACAGAGCGCCATTGCGTGCACACGTGTCACGTGCTGCGAGTGTGAGCACTCTTCAGACGTCACTTCTGGCTCCGTATCAGTGTCTCAATAAGGTATTGTGTCGCGCGTGTCATTCATTCATTCATTGATTGCATTCACTCACAGGTGCTGTCATTCTGTTCTGCTCTCGATTTGGTTCGATTGAAGCGCGTGTGTCGTTCGTGGCACGCGTTAGCGTCACAACCGTTTCTATGGCGACACATCTCGTTGAAAGGAGTGAACATCGCTGATTGGTTGTATTTGGCGCGAAACATCATTGAAACAAATGCCACGTGAGTTCACTAGTATTGTGTGTGACGTCACTCATTCATTCATTCATTGATTAGTGTTGAGTTGGACTTCGACGCAATCCGTTGTGGCACGAGTGGCACGTGTGATGAGTTGTGTGACACGTGGAGGAATTTCGCCACAATTGTGGACTATTTGAGATCAGTGAAGACATTGAAGTTCGGATCGATTCCAACGTTTGTTTTGGAAGAGATATCGAATGCTGCCATAACTGACAACTGTTACAACTCTTTCGCTAATTTGCAATTCATTTCTGTTCGCAATCTGTTTGAAGAAGAGTCACCATCGATGCCGTGTTCGTTGTCATTTCTGGAACAGTTTCACTGTTTGCCACAATTGAAAACTCTTCACTTGAATGCGAAGAATGGCTTCACTGTCGCCGCGAATGACGACTCACTGTTGACACGTGTGTTCACACAATTAACACATTTGCAGACATTAGTGATCACTTCACTCAAAGGTAAACAAACACACGTGTGTATGACGTCATTCACTCATTCATTCATTCATTGATTTAGACTTGAGTTCAGATCAGTTTGTTTTTCTCGAATCATTGAAAACACTGAAACATTTGGAAATCGGTTCGTGTCAACAATGGTTCACCAACACTGTGACCACCGATGACAATGACAAAGACAATGAGAGTTCACTTTACGGTGCGTTCAAATATTTGTCACAATTGACACAATTGAAAACTCTTCGTTTGATTGATGTCTGCATCGATGACAACAACCGAATGTGTTCTTCGTTGCCATTAACGCTGCAATGTTTGTCTAAACTGGAATCGCTAACAATGGACAATCTTCGTATTGACACGTGTGGCACACAAATGAATGATTTGACGAATCAATTGAAATCACTTTCTCTTCGTTTGTTTGCATTGTCTTCTTCCGAACCACAAACCAATCGCTATGTGTTCGATTTGCTCAAGAAGTTAGACAATTGTCACAAGATATTGTGGAAAGTGGACACAGTTGTGGAAGACAGTGGTGAATGTTTCATACCATTCAATAAGATTGATGGCGAAGAAGTGGAGGAATCGGTGATGATTGGAATCAACAACAATACCACTGAAGACGGCAATGGTAAAGATGATGACAATGACGTCATTGGCATAAAATACATGGATTTAACATTTTTGAATGAATTACTTCAATCAGAATTGGCGAACACTTTCATTGAAATTAAACCAAATTAATAACAAAAACAACATTTAATTAATTATTATTTAATTTTCATTTAAATAACAAAATAAATATAAAAATTCATATAAAAATGTTTTCTTTAATGCATTGTTGTGTGTCATTGTTGTCCGTTACTGTCGTAAAACCACGCGCAGAATTTACGCAATTGTTGTGATGATGTCTCCGCCTATTTGTGAATGAATTGTGAGTTGAATGACACTTCAATTGATTGTTTGTTTACCTCATTATGCAAACGTTGATTCTCTGCCTTCAATGCTGCGATCGTGTCTTCCAAACACATCTTGTCGTTTTTGAGTTTGGCCACTGTCTCTTCTAACTCCTCTAATGATGCCGATGATGACCCACTCTTCACTGTTATTGTCGTCCGTCGTGTGTCATCATCGTCGTCATCCAACTCATCATTGTTGTCTTCATTTCTGTTAAAATACTTGTTTAATAAACTTTTTAATAGAAGTTATAATAAAACAAACTTAAAAAGAAAGTTATTCGCAGTCAACACAAGTGATGGCCAGTCCAATGCTGAAGATGACGACGAAGAACGATGTGATGTCATAACACTGTTATTATTGTTGTTATTGTTTGTCGCTTGAATCACTTTTGCTGGATGTGCTGTCGTTATTATTACTTCGTCGTTCTCATCCGAAGATGACGACGATATACGCGATCCATTGTTGTTGTTGTTGCTGTCGTCCTCGTCGTCGTTCTCGTCGTCACTAAACAACAAAAAAAACATGTTTTGAGTGACAACACGTGACGTCACACACATTTTGATTACTTTGTGATCAGTTTTATGAGATCTTCTCTTAGTTTTGCGGAAGAAGTGGTCGAAGAAGTGGTTGATGTGGCCGATGATCCGCCACAACCGCCTCCGCCTCCCACTCCTGCTGTGCCACCAGTTCTGCCATTACCACTGCTTTGCGTTGAATACCAATAATTTGATAAATTTTGAATCAAAGAGTTATTACTCGTAGAATGGTTGCTATGGTGATGATTGTTGTTGTGTTTGTGTTGAGATCGTGTGGCGCGTGTTCGCAATCCGTAATTCAGTAAAGCTTTGCTGTAATGATTGGACACAACATGTGATGACAATGGTGTGATTGGTGATGATGACGATGGCGATGAAGATGACATTTGTGTATTGCTATTCACATTCTCGTAATCATTGTTTTCAATGGTTTGTTGTTTGCATTTAACGCGTTGACAATCGTTGCGATGACAACCAACTCTGTAAACAATCAAAACATTGAATGAACATTGAATGACACGTGTGTTTGTTTACCGTTTGTGTGTTTGTTGTGTTGGAAGTGTTGTGAGCGAAACAGTGAGCGATGTTTGCAACAAATCATTGATTTCTTCATTGCTCTTCAATTGATTCAAAGAGATTTTGCAGATTTCGAGCACACGCGCGCCCACCCGTAACCCACTGTTGTAGGCGTGACCAAACAGGTCCACATCAGTGACCACGCCCTCCTCACACGCCCTCTCACTCATGCGAAAGCCGAGCGCACACGTGCGACGTGCGTGTGACGTCACGAGTGACGCGTTCCGACGAATTATCAAATCAATGGTTTGTGCGCCACGTGTCACGTTCTCGAGTCTGGTTTTGAGCAAAGCGAACGCATTGAGTGGACTCGAGTGGTAGTCATCACTAGTTGTGGTTTCAATCAATTTCAATTGAATCCATTCTGATCTGTGGTAATATATTCTTAATGTCTTTTCGTCGATCTGTTGCCAACCAATCACTGATTGACACGTCACAACCCATTGAACTGACAATCGATTGAAAGCAATGAGAAAATGCTTTGAAATCGCAATCAAACACAATGTCGGCGCGCGACGACCACTCAATCTGAAACACAAACAAACAAAGCATTGACACACACGTGTGCACACATGACATGTGTTTTACTGACGAAAGCGTGACTTCGAACCAAAGCGAATGCAAAACCAATGCTTCGTTCACACACGAGCCATACTCTGTCAGAAACGACAACGACAATGGTGGCAGTGATGAACGAGTGTTGCACGTGTGGTTGTGGATCGCACCACACGAAGACGTCTTACTGTTGAATCCGAGTGATGACACGCGACGAAACTTATTGAATAATTTCTGTGAAATAAACAAACATTGATGACACACGTGTCACACACTATTGACATAAACCTCATTAAGAAAACGCCGATTCGAATGAAATGATGAATGAGAGGACGACGACGACGACGACAGTTGATCACTAGTGGCACACGCGCTCTCACTCAGACATTGCGATGAACTGTAATGCAAGACAAGTGTCAGACAGTGTGTCACGTGTGCACACGTGTGTGTGACTCACGAATATTTGTCGAAACAGTCGCGCAATGCGTGATCACGTGACCGCGTTTGCATAGTTCTGAAGGCAGGCACGTGTGTGTGCGCCGCGCGCTCACCATTGATGGCTGAAAGAGAAACACATGAATGAATGATTGATTGATTGAGACATCGTTTGTGACAAACCTTTAGTAAGAATTGCTTCTCTTATTTCATGTTTTGAATAGAAACTGAAAACAAATATAAACATTCATTACAATCACGTGTGTGTTCGACACGTGTCTTACGATTTCAATTTTGGTCCGAAATACGGAATGTGATGGTGACGCGCGACCGACACTCTGTAACCATGACGATATGGCTTCACTATTATGAACACGTGTTGGAAATGCGAACGAATGCACGTGGGGTCGAATGGGTGGCGCGTGTCTGCGTCCTAACAATCAATGAATGCGTGAGAGAGTGAGTGAATGAGTGAGTGAATGAATGAATACCTGAAACACAATGGTTGTGATGTCATTTCCGATGTGACGCTTACGACAGATCTGTTGTTTGTCAGTCTTGTTGTCAGCTGTCAGAAGTGAAGGTCACATTAAAGGTCACAATCAGATGTCAACACATACCGAATGGTAGCCATGGAGACACGTGGAACATCACTTCCAGACGTCGTCGCGCGCCAAATCGCGTGTAGAGCGAGAACTGACCACTGGTGTCGGCGCGAGTGTCAAGACCGCCGCGAAAACCATCGAATCCTGAAGGAAAGAGTGATTGGATTGGAGTGCACGCACGTGTGTGTCAGTGATGTTACCTTTGAGTCGCACACGTGTTCCCATGAGAGCGACGAATGCGTCGAAAGCAGTGCTCGTCACACGTGTGGCGTACATCTGGTCTTCAGTGTTGCGATCACGTGACATGTACATTATTCCGATCTGAAGTCAATGACAGTGAAGTGAGTGAGTGATTGTGACACGTGTTACACACTCTTACCTTAAACTGATTGCACGCGAATAACTGTAAACAAACAGCGAATCAATGAATGAATGAATGAAAGTGTTGTGTCACGTGTCACACACTCACCTTCTCGTCGAATGCGACCAAAGCGTCGTCAGCTGACGGCAACGCCAGACGCAAAGGTGTCACTGCGGCGCGAGCGTCCGTTTCTGGCGGACACACGAGCGCCAACAGAGACTGAATGACGTCTCGCGTGAGTGTCGTCGACGACGAGTAAAGCGTTCCGCGAATACTACGCAACGACCAAACAGTGCGCAACACCACGCGCCACGAGTGCAGTGGAAGTGCAGTGTTGGTGGTGCTTGTGGTGACGCCTCCCCCGCCTCCTGTTCGCTGTCGTTTGCGTACACTTAAAGCTATTTGTGAAGACAACCAGTTTTGATGCTAACAATCAATACAAACAAACAATGAATTGAAAGAACAGTTCTTTAACAATGAATGTTTACTTCAAATCCAAAAAAATGTTTTCTATAATAAGTTGACGTCAATTCATTCACAATCTAATCATAATAATAGTAAACAAAGTCATGTCATGTCACACGTGTGTCACATCTATATTGACCTCCAATCTCCGGTCGTCTTCTTCCTCTTCCGGTTTCGGCAGCGCGTATATGTCGTGCTCGTGAGACACACTGTCACGTGAGTCGAAACAGTTGTTCGCGTGTCGCCAATCGTACAAACAGTGAGTATTGCTGTCTCTCTCTTCTGAGATGTCTTCTTCTTCTTCTTGCTCTTCCTCTTCCAATCTAGAAGATGTGACGGAATGTGATATGATATATAAGAACACAATGATTACCTCCGATGCAAACGATGTCTCCACCAGAACTCGCGTTCAATACACGTGTCATTTGTGTTGACATTGTCTGACAATTCGTTCACAAAGTTCTGTAAGAAATCAATGAATGAATGAATGAGTGTTTGTGTTTGTGTGCACACGTGTGTGTCAATCATTATTACTTGAGAATGAGTTAACATATCATTGGATGTGAAATCATTGGAACAGTCATCGGTGGTCACATCAGTGACAACAACACCACTGTTTGCCACACAGGAAGCGGATGTCAATAATGAATTGAGATCAGAATGTGTGAACAATTGTGAATGAAGTGATGAAACACAGGATGTGTTGTTCTGTTGTCAATGAATGACAATATATAGTGAATGAATGACGCAATCAATTGAATGACACATACCTTTGACGACTGTTTTAATGACTTTTTCTCAAACTTTTTCGACGCTTTCTTCAATTGTTTGGATCTATCGGTGACGTCATCGTCATTCAAACTGTGCGAAGACGACGGCAATGACGAAACTGATCCAAAACTCAGACATGTTTTGTTATTCGAAGATTTATTACTCAATGATTGGTTTAAACCTATTTTTGATTTTTTAGTATTTGTTTGTTGTCTTTGTTGTCTCTGATCACAACAATCGTTGTCCAATGACAGACTTGAGTTCGTTCTTAGCATCGAATGAGTCAACAATGACTTGTGAGTGGTTTGCAACGCATGTGTGGTTCGTTTAGCGCTTCCAGAAGCAGAACGCGTTGATTGCGAAGACAAAGAAGGCGTGGAAACACTGTTTGGTATGTTTGATGTCTGATTCGTTGATTCGTATATCATTTTCGAACATTGAGTTCGAATTATTTCCGAATAAGAACTCATTGTTTGTTTGTTTTCACTCAAAACGTGTCAACAATGAATCAAAAACACAACAATGGCGACGCGTGCGCACACAACACACGCGACGCGACGACAGATGGCGACACGAGTGTCACAACAAAAGTTTTTAAATTTATTTCTAAAACAATAAATAATTTATTATACAAATTGTGGTTTAGTTGTGGTGTTGTTTGTTGTGTCAGTGTTTGGTTGGGGAGGGAGTGGTGGTGGTGGTGGGGGAAGAGCAAGTCTGTGTTGAATCGCTTGATTCAGTGTTTGTCTCAGTGTCTCATAACTCATAACCAATTTTTCCATTTCTCGTTTGAAAAGTCTGTTTAACATAATTGTGAAGAAATCCAATTCATTTAATTGAAATAAATCCCATTTTAACATGTGATCCAATTCTATTGGCGCCTAAACAGACAGACAGACAGACAGAGAGATCAAATACATTCATTCATCACATACTGACCGATGCGTAAATATAAAGCCATTCTGGAATTTCTTCAGTTAAATATGGATTCGCTGGAACAATACAATGGTGCGGATGGAATGATGTGACAATGGGTGGTGGAGGGGGTGGGGGCGCGGGTGACGAACACACTGACGCGTGTGACGCTGACCACAACACGTGACCCGTCAACGGATGTTCCGCTTGAATGCTAACAAACAAACAGTTATGTGAGTGTGACACGTGTGTGTGTGTTGTGTTTGACTCACGTTTTGGTCACGTGATTGACGAACCAAACTCCGTGTTCATCGCTGGACACGCGTTCCCAACCAGTGGGCAGTGCTATCAATGAATAGTGTGATCAGTAGTGAGTGACACGTGTGTGTGTGTGTGACTTACCCTCGGCTTCGAATGGATGTGACCAGTGTGTTGTGCCTGTAATGCAATCAATCAATGAGTGTGACGTCACACACAACACTACAATACTGTACTACTGACACGTGTTGTGATCGATATAGAACTTGCGTCGTCCACGAAGAGTGTAATCACATGTCCAACCAGGTGGCAGTGGTGGCAATGAAGACATCGATGACGCCGGCGACACCATCGATGGTGTGGTGGCGCCACTTGCGATCGATGACGAAGACGTCGACAACTGATCCACTGACGACAAACTGAGTGACAACAGAAAATGACAGACACGTGACAGTGTGACACGTGATCACTACTCACTCGTGATGCGGTTTCGCGGATCGCATTCTCCGAATGTTGTCCACAGAATGTGCTGTCATCGCGTGTGACGATGACGTCATTGCATTGTTAAGACTTATACGCGATGACGTCATAGCGAGCGTCGGAACACTGATCCACACTTTATTGTTGAACGCATTCGTGTTTTGATTGGACGACACGTGTGGCCATCGATCACGTGTGAAGTGTGCGCGCGCGTGTGACGACGCTCTGAAACAAACAAACAAATGTGTGAATGAAAGCGTGAGTGAGTGACACACGTGTGTGCGTAACGAACACGTCATCAGTCCATGCGTTGTGCGGACGACGCGTGCCGTAAGTGGTTATCGTTGTGGTCGTTATCGACGACGAACACGACGGCGTCGTTGTGTTGTTGCTGTTGTGATGACTGCTCAGCGCGTTGTTGTTGTGGTGATGCATCACGTGTGTGGTCGACTGGATTGTTGGCCGATGCCATCCGTACGAACCGTCGCAGTTTATGACTGCAGAGAGAGAGAGACAGTACTGTATAGACACGTGTCACACACTGATAGATGACATGACTTACTGGGCACAACGGGTGGCGTTTGTTTGCGCGAGTACTTGCCGTGAACGCCGTCCGACAGCGCGTGTGTCACAGCATTGTTGTTGTGTTGCGTTTGCGGTGTTGTGTCAGCGCGTGTCACAACCATTTGTTTCTTTCGCGAAACAAACATTTGTTTGTAAACAAACGTTCGATACAATCGATCATCGATCACATCAGTGACGACACGCGCGTAACATTTGTCACAAAAATGTCAAACAAATCATTGAAACAAACATTTAATCAAATTTTAATAAAACTTTTCGATTATTTATACAAAAAACTAATAATTTCTATGAATTATAAAATGTTTTCTGAATTAAATCAAATAGAAAATAATGATTATATAATCACGTGTGACGTGTGGGATGTTTTGATTCGGTTGTGACGCATGCGCAGTGACAATGAGGACATAAAGTGTGAGCGAAAGTGAGTTCTGTTGTCGTAACAGTTATTCAGTTGTGTTGTGAACGCACGCGACGACACAGCAAACACTGAAATGCAAAACAGTTATAGTAATAGTGGTCAGAGTAGTGGTCATCATCTCAACAAGTCTTATGACACAACCACACAACAATCAACCACAACCTCAACAGCTGAACAACAACACAACAATAGTCATAATAATAATAATCTAATAATGAATGGAATGACGACAACGACGTCTACCGAACCGAACATCTGTTCGCGTTTCGGAGTGTTTGCGACCAACGCGTCGGTGTTGAGTCACGCGTCGCTCGGTTTGAATCAGTCACACGTGTCACTGATCGATCACATCAACAAAAACGTGAATTCGATGTCGAATTTGCACGATTCGTTCACAAGTTCTCTGTTCGACGACGACGAGGACGACGTGTGTGACGAGAATGTGGTTTCAAATGTGAACACTAATACTAGTAATGGCAGCACACGTGTGGTCACAACGACGTCAACACAACAACAAAACGGTTGCAAATCATATCAACAGAAATCACAACAAAACACCAATAAAAGAATGCGTGACACGAGTGGTACGAATGCTGACAACAACACCAGTGCTAATCAAAGCGCGAAGAGAGGGGGTGGGAGTGGGGGGTCGAGTGCTCCCAATGGCAAGAAGACTAAAGGAAGAGTCAAAATCAAAATGGTATTGAATGGAATGAGTGTCACGTGTGTCACGTTCTGATGATTGCTTTGTTTGTAGGAATTCATTGACAATAAGTTGAGACGATATACGACTTTCTCGAAACGCAAAACAGGAATAATGAAAAAGGTATGAATGAAAGCGTGTTTGTGTTGTGTTTGTGTGGTCACACGTGTGTCTCTCACTATGAATAGGCGTACGAGTTGTCAACACTGACCGGAACACAGGTCATGCTTTTGGTTGCCTCGGAAACGGGTCACGTGTACACTTTCGCCACAAGAAAAGTATTGAATAACACTATAATCTAGTATTGAATCTAATCTATACTATAATTGAATGACAGTTACAACCAATGATAACATCAGATGCTGGAAAACTATTGATTCAAACGTGCCTTAACTCTGATTCAAGTGGTGGTCAAATGATGATCAATGGTAACGGAGGACAATCATCACAGTCTTTGTCCACTTCATGTCCACAATTACAACTGCCACCACAATGTCCAACATCAACCACAACCACTGCAATGACGTCTTCACTACAATGTGCTGATAATTCTGCAGCCAATTCACGAATGTCTGCCAATGGTTATGAAGAAGTGGATCTGACATATCAGGTCATCACTAATGGCAACGCATCGTCAACAACAACAACAATGCTGAACAAACATCACGAGCAGGTATGACACACGTGCGACACAACACACAATCAAACGAATAACGCATTCATTAATGAATTAACAAAAGCTAACAAATGACGCGCGCGTGCGACACACGTTAACAGAAAAACAGTATTAATAGTAATAGTATTACTCATTCATTCATTCATTCAACGATTTCAACAAACATTTGATTGAATAACGGATTAACGAAAGGATTAACGGATTAATCAATGCTTTCTCAATGTAATGCTCTTTCACTTCACTCTCTCTTTCACTCTTCTCTTCTCTTCTGTTCTTTGATTGTCATTCATTCCATTCATTCATTCATTCATTAATTAGTCATCGAATTGTTCGGATTTGTCGTCATTGTCTCCATCGTCGGTGTCATCAGTGTCATCACCATATGGTGGACATCACCATCAAATGACAGCAATGCAAGCATTGTTTGGATCAGACATTCATTCGTTCACTCATTCTGTCAATCATTGTTTCGATGACGTTCTCACTCATGAAGACGACGACGACGTCGTTGTGAACGCCACACACGACCACAACCGCAATGATGGCAATGGTGGCGCGTGTGTTCACTCTGTTCACTCTTCCACACAACGTTTGCCACCGTTTTGCACGATTTAACACTCATTTCAATCAATTGTTTGTTTGACTGACTGACACGCGCGTCACAATCAATTAAAGTGTGTTTGATTTGGGCGTTGCCATGACTACTAAACTGTATTGTGTTTTGAAAAGTGTGTCAAAAATGCGTGAAAAATAAACAATAATTGAATGAAAACTTGTTTTGAATTTAAATAATAATTCATTCATTCATTGATTGAAAAGCAATTATTATTTCAAATGTTATTTAAATTTTGTTAACAAATATATTATTATTATGTTATTATCAAAACTAATATTAAATATAATTATAATAATTAACACAACAATACTTTTACCAAAAATGGAAATCAATTTCAATATTCATTCATAAATTCATTCCTTTTTTGGATTTAATTTTTGTTTTTTTTTGTAAAAATAATTTTCTAATAATTTTTTTGTAATTATTTTTGAATAAAAGACTAGTAAAAGTGAGTGAAAGTGTTGTCACGTGTAATCGCGTGCGCGCGTGCGTCGTATACTTTAAACATAAACAGAATTAGTGTTAAGTTTTTCACTCCTTTTATGGAATGCTTTGAGAAATACTTTTCTATAAAAGACACACACGCGCCACACATTGAAACCAAAAATAGATTTAAACTATTATTAGAAACGAATATTGTTTTATAACAGATTAATGAAGAGTTGTTTGATGATGAAGACGAGGAGGAAGAGGAGGAGGATGACGATGTGGATGATGATGATGACGATGATGCGGATGTGGATGCAGATGATGGCAATGGTTTGATCACTGCAATGATCGCCAATCACAACGAGTTTATAGTGAATGACGTCACATACGCTTCACTCGAGAAAGTGCTTCCGGTTCCGGAATCATCACACAATCAATGGTTAAGTAACGGAAACGGAAATAATGGCAATAACGGAAGTAATAATACTTTGGTTTTGACATTAAAATGATTTAATATTTAATTTAATTTATTTATTTGTGTTTACAAACAATAAAACAATTATTCATTCAATGCTTTAATCATTGCTTTTATTGCTTCCATTGTTTCACGCGCTGTCGGCACTATAGCCTGCGGCGGTGCGACGAACCCGTACTCACCTCTATCTCGCAATTCGAATGTAAACGAATATTTGACACCCAATTGGGAATGAGCCCAGTCTGAGGCCGAACCTGACGCCGCGTACAGCAGTGTCGACGCCGTGCCCACGCGGTACTCTGTGCCGTACAGCGCGTGCAGTGCGTTGTACGCGTGCAGTGCCACACGTGACAGTGCATGCGCGTGCGGTGAGGGTTGAGTGGAGTGAGAGTACGGGTAGAGCAGCAGTTGAGAGTATGTGTGCATCGAAACGAACAGAGCGACACGTGTCTGCACTGACAACAAGTGATTGCGTTGCGCAGCTGTTTCCGGTTCGCTGAATGGTTTGGCGCCCGGATATTGGTCTGAACATGGATTGGAACTCGTGCCACTGCCACCGAACGCGATGTCGTAGTTGCGGTTGGGATCAACTCCAACACACCATTGATGTGACGATTGTCTCACAGATCGAGTCTTTCTCCACATTCTGTCCTATAATTGAATGCTTTAATGTTAAGTACAGTACAGTAGTAGTACTGTGTCTGAACACATACACGTTGTCGACTATAGGTATAACCATCAGGATTAAGAACTGGTAAAATATGCCAATCATACGATAATAACATTTCTTTCAATTGTTTCGAACATTCATTTGAATTCAAAACAAAACATTTATTTTGCGCTAAACTTAACTAAAAAAACAATAATTAGAACCAAACTTATTATTAGAACTTTTGTTCGATTACTTGATAAGCGATGTATAAAACAGTTGTGATTCCTAACCATTCTCTTGCATGTGTTCCGCCATCAATCCAAACAATTGGTTTCGAAGACGACAAACCTATTCTTATCATCTTTAATGGTCTTTTCTCTGAAGACATTCCTATTGTTTCTATTCTTATATTCTTTGAATCCATTGAAACCAATTCATCCATAAAACTATAAATCTGTGAATAAATTAAATACTTTTAATAAATAATTCTTAAAACTTTTTCATTACTTTTTCGATGTTTTCAAAAGTTCTAAAAAACTGTTGAAATTTCATTTCATTTAATGGAACTTTATTATCATTAATTGGTGTATTTGTTGTCGTCGTTGTTGAGGTTGTGATTGTGGTATGGATTGGTGTTGTTTGTGGAAAGTTTTGATTCCATTGTTCCCAAAATTGATCCAAAATCCATTTGTTGTCCGAATTTGTGGAATAATTTTGTCTTTCATTTAGAAATTGTGTTTTTTCTTCATTTAAAATAAGACTAAAAAATAAAAAAGTTTAAAAGTTATAATAAATGTAATGTTAATACAGTACTGTACACACGTGTTCACATTCTCAATCATGACTTTTGGTTCCAAAAAGTTTTCGTTTCTAAACATTTGTAAAACTTTTGATTTAATGTTTGGTTTTAACATGAAATCGCATTCGTGTGACACGTGTGTCGGATATTTCCAAATATCAATCGATTCTAACAATAAGTGATTGTTTGACACATTTTTGGTCCAAATTTCAATAAATTCAAACTGTTTTTGATTTAATGCTAAAACTCTATAAACTGTATAATTATTATACGATTTATTATTATTTAACGAATTTATTAAAACAAATTCAATAAAAATTAATAAATATTTTAAAATCATTTTTAAAATAAAATGAATTTTTTTTTTACTTTTTTTCGTTGTTTTTATATAAAAATTTTTCCAATAAAAAGGAAATTATTTATTATTTTGACACATTTTTATTTTAATTGTTTATTATTTGTGCTAAAATTTTAATGATTAATAAATAACATTAAATAATAAATACGATGTTTCCGTTTCCTCGTT
>JAQIVF010001254.1:0-14977 GCA_034698365.1 Steganacarus magnus
CTTCTTCTTCTTCTTCTTCTTCTTTCACTTTTCTGTTGTGTTTTGCGAATTAATCAAATTAAAAGGAAACGTTTCGATAATTGTCGTTAGCGTTGCTGACCGGCAAGTCATCAAAGATCGCGTTGTTGTCAGTATCGTCAGCAGTGCCACCACTGCCGGTGACAGCAGTGCCAAGTCTGGAACGACATCCGCAACGCGTATGGTTCGTGAACGCGATGCGATCAATGTTCTGATACTGCGATACGTGACGCGAATTAATACCGCCACTGCTTTTGATTGCGATCGTGTAAAAGTATAGATCAACGGACTCTGTCTCTAATGGTTGACACGTTTGGGTGGAATGCGGACAACAACCCGTTAAATCGCTGCACCGGTGAAGAAGTGTCGCGCGCGGTAAATACACCTTTTAAAATAAAGAAGAGGAAAAAAAGAAAACATTGAAACTGATAAATTTTTTTCTCCGGCTATAGTTTTTTTGTTATTTAATATAAAAACAGATAATTCGTGTATTTCTTAACGAGAATAGGATTATTCTCTGATGGCTTGTATGTTCTTAATAATAATACCTAATAGTTATAAAAGTGTCATTAAGTAAGATTTATACCACGATTAAGGCTATCAATAATTGCTTTCGAGAAAAAAAAACCATTTTCAGAGTGACTTTACTTTTTATCTATTTAGAAAAAACAAAAAAACAACAACAAAATTTTTTCATTTGCATTAATTCATACAATAATTTAAATTCAATTTCAGTGTGAAACGGAAAGAGGAAAAAATCAATAACTTTTTTTTGAATTTGATCGTGAACTTAATTAATTATTATCGTGATTATTAGTATGATTAGTTTTGATACCTGTAATCTTTCACTTTATAGATTAGTTTATGTTTTCTTTTACATTATTCACGCTTTTCGCTGATTAGCATAATTCTTTCCGGGAAAATCTTACGCCAAATACTAGTACCCGGTAATTAAATTACAGTAGTTTGAAAAAAATATACATGAATTTATATATCTTGATACATAAATTCAAGTATTAAGCTTCAGATATATTTCTCTAATCTATATTGTATCTGTATTACATATCTGTACCAGTATATGCTTTTAAAGTCTCTCTGTCTTCTTTGTTCCCCTCTCTATACTAAGTACTATATCATTTAACGGATAAAAAGGATATTTTAATAGTTGAACTTTTTCATTGTTGTGAGTTTATACTTTAATTTTTTTAAACATTTCAAAATACATAAATAATTGAGAGCGCATTGTTGTTACTCGCGATGTTATACGAGATGATACAGGATATTGTAAAAGATCATAGATTATGCGGTAAATTTTTCAATAATTTTGATAATCTATCGGCTATTGGAAAAAATTTAGGGCTAACTTGTAATTGGCATTGTTATCAAATAAAAATCAAACTCTCATAGAATTATTCTAAAAAAGGCACAGCTGGACAATAAAATGAATGAAAAATTTACTGCTGTTTCATAGAAAAAAAACACGAAAACTAAAAACGTCTAGATTAAAAAAAATGGATTTATTATACTTTTTATGGAGAGAGTCGAGTCTATATACTGTTTTTAATGCTCACGGATTACCTCCTCCTAATCAGTTACAGATTGTGTTTTTCCCTGACGAGAGTGGATGTTTCCGCGCGCACACAAATCCTATTACAGTAATTTGTTTTACTAATATGGTTCTATAGATCACCCTCGCCTCTCTCCTCCCCCTATCACTATCCGGGGCTATAATAGTTATTTAGTACTTGTTGAACTCTGACAAAAAAACCGCTTATACAATAGTTGTTGCGGGGCTCGCGAGTGAAATATAGTACCGCAACTATTTTATGGACTGATTTGATGGGATAATTTGCTTTTTATAAATTATTTCCTTATTTTACTCTCGATTAAAGTCGCTGTTCTTTTTGTGTTTGCAGTTTTATTACCCGGAATCGTGTGTGCGATATCTTTATTTCTCGAAGAATAAAGTGATGTCAGGTCTTTTAATGTGCTGCGATATCTTTAAATAAACTCATTAACCCCTGTATGTTAAGGTAATCGATCGCTTCGTATTTTATTCAAAAAAAATTAAATTAACTTTCGATTGATTAATAATTAGCTTTTCCTAATTCACATTTCTTTTTTGGGGGTTATTAATATTGCATAAATTATTCATTAGACGTGGATAGAATAATTTTAAGTTTTACTTTTGAAGTAAAGTCAAGCATAGTACTGTACGTAATATTAGTCGTTTCCTATATGCATATGCTTTAAATCCATGAGACATAATAAGTGAGCATTATACGAATATTCTGTTTTTTTTTGTTTTATAATCTTCCACAAGGAAATCTATACAGTTATATAATAATTAAGTGTGTGGTTTTTCGGTTAGAAACTGTCATATTTTTACACAGTTTATAGGTTTAAAGAATATTAAAAGTGTATGTTCTGTAAAAAAATTTTTTGCTCAAGTAACTATTTTTTCTTAAAATTTTTTTTTGAAACTAACGTCACAAAAACTATTAAAATGTCAAGTCTTGATCAAAATGCAAATTATTAATTATTTGGTGTCGTATTCATTAGCAATGCACTCATTTATTTGCCGAAAATTTTAGTTCGACCTATGGTTTATAAATTAATTGTTGCGTAAAAAGAATTATCCTTCATTATTGTTATCTATTTTACGATAACATCTATTTTTAACACTTAACTTTTGTCCAGAAAAAACTTATTTTTAAAAATAAAAATTTAAATTCTTAATCTCATAATTACTTTTATATTATATTAGCTTTTAGAGACAAAAAAAACCTGATATTATCACTAGTGTCAGCGTGAGAACCTAGGGTTTAAGTCGATCGTGTGTTCTCCGCTATTTACTCGCTACGGATAGTGTCCAATAAATCATAAGACAAACGATTTAATAGTGTGTTGGAAATTTAAATGTCTAAAAAAAGATAATGAATTAGAAATGAAACTCTAAAGAGAGAGAGAGAGAGGGGTTTTGTAATGATAATAACAATAAATCAAGGATTAAATTATATATATTATTTTTCCAGAGGTATTCGCGTCATTGTTTGCGAACGACAATTAAAAATTAAACCATTTTATCGTATAATAGGATTATAAACCATGAAAAAACAGAGTGAGAATAATTTCGCGATTTAAGAACCCGAAAAAATTATGAATATTAATTACAACTTTTATTACCGTACAACCCCAGTGTTTATATAATTATAATTATACGTGTAATATATAATAATGCGATAATAACGCGTTTCGGACACACATCGCTTAATTCGTGTTCTTAAAGTATTAAAATCTTCAAAAAAATATATATATTATATATAAAATAACATAATAATTTGCTGTTTTAGACCTGGTCGTAAAAAACACAAGAGAGAGAGAGAGAGAGAGAGAGAGAGAGAGAAGAGTATTATTATTATTATTTTCCTAAACAGAATAAACACCAATGTTATATAATAGCGTTTTATTATAAATACAACTTAAATAATAGGGCAATAATTTATAAGTTTGATGTGTCTCTCTCTTTCTCTCTGTGTGTGTGTTGTGTTTCTAATGACAAAAACTACTGCCAGTTAATAATACGTTATGAATGAAATTTAGAGAGAAAAAGAAAGAAAATTAGCATTTATTGTACATTAAATAGGAGTGAAAATAAATAGAATTAAGACGAATTGTGAGAATAAGATAACAACAAAACCATGATCTTATATAAAAAAACAACACACACACATCGCATATATCTATTCTATCTTTTGTTTTACGAAAGTTTCCAGATAATTCGTGCTTTGGTGACGCTTGAGATATTTTGATGTGTGAAAAATATCTGCCAGTATTTTTTATTGTTGCTATACAGTAGCTGCTATTATTATTATTATTGTTGTTATTTAGAATAATTTTAGTAAAAGCACTAATTAAATATATAGTAGTATAGAGTTTCGAAATAGAGAGAAAAAGAACATCATAAGTATTTATAAAGTTATCAATCAAACTCGGTTTAAAAAACAATTAATTACAATTAATTTTAAATCGTTAGCGAATTACACAACACATTAATAACAATAAAAGAGAGAATTTGTTTTCTTTTAATTATAACTACACTACACTAGTGTTTAAAAAAATCTTAAAAGTGTGTTTACCTTCGACGGTTCGGTAAAGTAAATTAGCTGGGGTTTCGGGTCCCGACACGGCGCTTTCTCGCTGACCATAACGCCGTGCTCGAACGCCAGCCGAGCCAGTGATTCGAACGATTGGCGAATTTTTTGCGCACTCGACGCCGTGGCGAACAACACCGTAGTTAAGCTGGCAATTATGTAGAGAATTGCGCACATTTTATTATTATTATTACTATTATTATTGTTGTTGCTGTTTGATGACATTTTTTTCCGAAAAAATAATGAGCGTACAAAAAGACAGTAATAAAATTTTTTAAAATAAATAAATAAATAAATATATGATAATAAAAGTATAACTTCGGTTATTTTATCGGAGATAAAAAGTTTTTCTCCTTTTTTCGGCTCAAGAATAAGTAATAATAATAATAATGAAAAACAAAACAACTTATCATGCAAAACAGCGTTAACACAAAGCTCGATGTTATTAAGACTATTAAAGAGCAAAAACTGTAAAAATTCAAATCGGTTTTTTGTTTTTATACCATCTTTTATTTAGTTAATGTCTTCAGGGCTAATACTTTAACCAAATTTTTTTTTCTCTTCTCTTCTCTCCAAAAGAAGAAGAAGAAGAAGAAGAAAAGGAATCGCTTATCGTACAAATCATTGGGTAAGAAAACTTTCGTTTTAACCTTTTAACTCTCTGTCTCTGACCGCCTGTTTCGCGAGAGAACGAACACAGCCACAGAAAAATGTGGATGTGTTAAGAAATTATTAGTTTTTTTTTCTCGCTGCATAATAAAAAAATCCCTACTTAAGCGCTTACACGCTGAAGTGTCAAACAGTTTATTCTCATCCCTCTGTATATAGTAGTAGTACTCGAAGAGGTGAATTCACCGTACCATAGAATAGAAGAAGTTGTTGGCTCATTAGCCAAGCCGTTGTTTGCAAACGATTTTTACCTGTCAATTGATGTTTGATATATACTTATTTGAAAATCAAGAAGTATTAGAAGAAGGAAAAAAATAAGTTCTCTCTACTCTAACGTACACACACTTTGATTATTTTAAAAATTATTTGCACTAAACATTTTTCATAACCACCCGCGGAGTGTGGATTCCGGTTATGGGTTTTCGAAGAAGTAGTGGAAGAAGAAGAAGAAGAAAATTTTTGCGTGGTTACCCAAACGATGTATAAAGTGTTTATAATCAAATGCCTTAAATAAATTAAAACTATTTTTCTTCTTAACTTAAGAGAGTTTACTTTGGATTTCTTCTTCAAAGTATCCGATAAAAAAAATGCGCTTAACGAGAGGCGAAAGTGCTTTCCGAGAATTTAATTTTTATTCTATTATAGCGAGTATGTTATAAAAAAAATTATTCACAGATTATCTGGTTTTTTTAAGTTATTATATAAATATTTATTTGTATAAATTTATTTATTATTCAAAACTTAAGGTATTTGATTTAAAAATTAACTTGTTTTCCATACAATGTAACACCTGTGTCCAAAAAAAATTAATAATCGCGAAAATTGTAACATTCCTATCAGATGTGCTTAATTTAACAATTATACAATACTGCATCAATCAGTCAGTCAACTCTTAAATGTAAACTTAAATCCAATTATTTTAGAAACGAAGTATGTGGACAGTAGTAGTCATGTACTGTATCACAAATTTATAGGGAAACAAGCAAAACGGAAACATTCATCTCACTTACGTTTCAGTAAAATTATCATATAATCTAAAGCTCGAGAGGATATATTAGGATGATCTTACTGTAAGATTAAATATTTCTATTTCATTCGATACGCCTTAGTTTAATCCTACTAGAATCTACTAAGCCTTCTGCAGTATATATGCGCAGACAGACGGATCGAAATGGTCAGACCCATAAGACTCGACTTTTATCGCGAGTACTGTACTGAAAGTGAAACGAAATAAAAAATAAAAATAAATGGTTTCAGAAAAGTGTTAAAAGTATGAGAATAATACGGAGTTCTATAACAGTATTCTCATTGAAAAGCACACGCACACGCACTTCATCATTGTTATATATTTTTTATTTTAGACGTGATTAGAATCGCAATTCGCATTGAAAATAAAATAATATGAAATAAAATAACAACAAAAAAATCAGTTTAATGCTATTCAAGACGTCGCGACGCACTTTGCCTTAATTCACAATAAAAGTGTAACAATTGTCTGCAATGCTCTCTCTATTAACTAACCGAAAATAATAATACTGTAATAATAATAAATCGTCGTTAAAAAATTAAAAGAAAAATTTCCACTTTTGTGTGATGAGATAATTGCGCCCTTATTTGTCGCAAATACAAAACTTCATTAAGGGAGAGATGGTTATCGGTTACACAGTAAATGATGCGCTTGTTTAGGAGAGTGTTTCGGGCCATTAAAATTTTGGCTAATTTAAGCGAAAAAACGCCTTATTATTTGTTTTTCATCAGTAGTGGTGAATGTGTGTGTGAAATTTTAAAAAATATTTTTTTTCTCTAAAAAGCAAAGTAAAAAATTAAATATCATTATGATGGGCACATCAGAATAATGATAATAATAATGATTATCATTTAGAGTTCATTGTACAGTTGCAGCGTATATGTTGCACACACACACAATGTACAGTAATATAAGGTAAAAATAACTTCCTAATAAATTTGCGATAATTATTTTAATTTTATTAATTAACTTTAATTATTTAATAAGTGTACAGAAATAATATCTATTTTTTTTCAGTAAAGAAAGAGAAATAAATAAATGAGCAAATTAGGAACAGATTTTGACTAGACTTTTGTACGTACAGCCAGCTTTGTGAGTCTTTGGGAGTTTTTTTTGTGTGCACATGATTTGCTAATCTTCAGTCAGTTTTAATCTGTCAGGAATTAAATGCAGGCGATTTTTAAATGAGTTTACATTGCAAATTATGTCAATTATAATTAAATAATAATTTAAACGACAATGATTTTATTAAATATAATTTTCTCTAAAATTATAGTTTACTAATTAATTCATTTAGTTTACTCTTTTTTTTAACTTACAGTATTAAATAAACTCAGCTTATATTTTCTAAGCTTAAAAACTCTCAGGCCCTCTAACTTAATTTTTTTCAAAAATAAAAAATTCAAAGATACGCATGATATTTAAAACGCAATTTCTAACACAGTGGTTCCGGGCTTAATCTATTTGCAATATTTCAATATGTGGTTATAAAGTCAAGAATCATTTTTATCCGTCCTAACGTTTGGAAAATTTGTCAAAATTCTTTGATACGATCGAAATTTACCAGTTAATTAAAATTAATTAAATATTTTATAACAAAATAAATTATCTTTTCTAAGTAAAGCCACGCGCTGTGTGACATGCACTGTAAACACTTTGCATTCCAGCAGTTCTAGAATATATTCTGGTATGTATTAAGATTAGGGACTAAAGTTAATTAATGATAAGTGATTAAAATTCTTTGATTCATTAAACTAAAATTGAAGGCTAAAATTGATTAAGCTTTTAAAAAAGCAAAAAATAAAAATCAAAGTAAATTTATTGAAATTATATTGAAACCAAAAAGCAAACATAATTTTCTGTGTCTCGTTCTCTCTAACTCATTCTCTCTTTCTTATAATGAAATATCGCTTCTATATTTAAAAACGAAAAGACAAAACATAAAATTGGGTGATAAATAAAAAACCTTTTTTCTTTTCTTGTGACAAGTTTTCTGTCGAGTTCACTAAACTATGGCCGTATAATACAGTCATTATCTTAATTGATAGAAAACTTTTTTTTTCAGTTTAGTTTTTATTTTGTTTGGTTAAGTTAAACGAGTGTATAACAGTGTATTGACCGGTCAACAACGTTTAGATGACTTCTTCTTCTTCTTCTAAAACATATTGATATAATAAAACTTTTTTAATTTGAAAAAATATAAAATTTATAACAAATGAAATCCTCGAGACAATAATTCAATTCGTGTGTGTGTGTGTGTGTGTGTCTCATCGCATAACCGACACAGTTTAAACGTAACCACCACCGCTACTACTATATCAAAACTTGATGTGTGGCCAAACGGATCAATAAAAATGAATCAATGCAGCAGAAATTTTTTTTGTTTGTTCGTTGGCCACACTGATTCAAGAAATCAGAAAAAAACAGCAAAAATAAAAAACCAGTATATACCATCTGTTTTGGATAGAAAAAAAGGGGTAAATTCTCATCTGGTTAAGCGAGAGAAAAAAAAACTAATTTTTCAACATTTTATTTTTTAACTGTGCATACACGCCTTAATTGTTATAATTAAAACTAAATAATTTTATTTTTATCGTTAATTAAATTATTTGGGCAGCAAAAAAAGTATTAGACTTTAGCATTACAGGAGGGAAAATAATAACTCATTACTCTTTAGAGCAAAATAAAAAATCGATCAAATAATAAATTTCCAACGAAAAAAAAATACTGAAAAGTTTAAAAAACTTATAACTCACAATAGAGCCAATATATATAAGCTTATAACGTTATATAAACTCGATTTTCGAAAAAAAATTACATCGTTTACTATAATCGGAATGTCTCGCCAAGAGATCTCGAAAGAGTGAAACGATACTAGATCTCGCTGTTGCGGTTGGTGTGCGTGGTGTGGGTACGTGTATAGCGAGTTTAGTGAGTACGTACACCAACCACCGCCGCAGTTAATCACGATTGATTTCGATCAGGTAGTGGTGATCACATCTTTATGGCGGTCGCACAGGTGTGCGCGTATGTGCAGCGCGGCGGGTGTTTGTGTGTTAACTCCGTATGCGTACATGTCTTGCGAGGCAATAATTATGTAAGAGCTCTTTTCTGGTTGTGTGTGTGTGTGTATGTATGTATGTATACACGGTTTTTTGTGTGTAAGATCTTGCACACCAAATACACGATAAAACGTGAATCGCTTGGGAAAACCTTATGAAATATTGAACATAAAATTTTAGCGATTTTTTCTCTCTTCTCTTCCCTCTCACTCTATCCGATGCTATCACGACCGAATTAAATGATAGACTGACCGAAATATTTTATTACAACACGCGAGTTATATATATATATAAAAGATACAATATATCTTTTACAAAAGTATACACGCTTTTTCACATATAAAGCTCACAATGAGTACCGTACTATATATTTTTGTTGACTACACATCAGTTTTTCTCTAATACCGATAAAATTTTGTTTAAGTTATAGAAAAGTTTGTACAGACGGGATAACTGGATATATCATAAGCTCATTCGTGAGATACTTTCATAAAACCTGTGCAGACAAAAAAAATCAAAGTTTCTATTTTATGTAATTTTTGCTTAAAACTACAAAAATCTTTCGGTAGTAAACGGGTAATAGTTTGTAAAAATTTTTATTTATATCAAAATAATTAACCGGGAAAAACTCCACAAAAACAAAAACAAAAAAATTAATTTGCGCGAAAAAAGGCTGTCAATAAGAACCTATAAAATTAGATAATTTATGGTTAATATATTTTCCCATAAAAAAATAAAAAGAATAAAAGTTTCATTTCTAATGAATATTGCGTTTAACCGTACCATCAAACAAACTAATTCTTAATACTACTACAGTAACTGCTACTAACTTTAGAAGAAGAAAATGTGCGCAAAAATAAACAAAAGAAGAACTTCAGAAGAAATACATATCTAAAAACAATTATTAAGCGTAGAATTTTTTTTCTTCAAAAAAAAATATACTAAAGTTTGCGTGCGTTCAGTTTTTTATAAAACGCACACACATATTATTTTTCATCACATATATATTACATTTCGAGTATCAAATATGCGTGCGATGCGATACCAACAAAAAATTATATATATATATAACCCTGTGTGACATTTAACGTTAAAAACATTTAAACATATTTAGAGAGAGAGAGAGAGAGAGAGAGAGAGAGAAGCATAGATGAGAAAATGCGATGAGAACAGAAAATTTTTAGTTTTATTTTTTAGTTTTTTTTTCTGCATACATCACTGTTTATATAACTCAGTGATCGGCTCATGCACCTTAAAGAGGGGGAGCAGTGAGGAGGTCATATCACTGGTTGGCATGAAGTGAGAGTTATTTCGCAGGACTCTACAAATTTTTGAACCGCAAGTTTTAAACAAGAAATTTTTTTATATTCAAAGTTTTCAACAGTTTTCCGGTTGTTTAGAAAACTATATTTGCGCGCTTAATTTGTTGTATTTTTTACGTATAACTAAGATAGCTGTTTCAATCATATTTTTCGATCAAATGCGAGCGCAGAGCGCACATACACAGTACATAGAAATCGATAAAACAATTTGACTAATATGTATTATTTCAAATTATGCTTTTTTTTCTCCCTCTCTTTATTGACTTTATGATATGCGTTTTTCGTTGAGTACGCGAATATATATATATAAAAATCAATAACTACTGTACTAAGATATACTATTATATTTCACAACAAATAAGTTGAATACTCAAAAGTCTATTCGATGAGTTAGAAAAAGCGATCGTACGGCACACATCCGCACGGATCTTCTTAATTGGTGGCAGAGCTAAATCAATATATAATTAGTCGGTATATACTAATTATATTTTACGCCATTTACTATATATATATTGTTTAGTGCAGACACAGAGAGAGCCCGCGCTATACGTGTAATCACTGTGGCGTATCTCCCGAATGTGTCTGAACGGTTTGCCGGCAGAGAGAGACCAATATCATCCATTTTAAATTCTTGAGTGCAATTAATTATGTCAGACGTGTCACTGGCATAAGTGATGTGCGCGAACGATCGAATTAAAAAGAGTGGCTAAACACCATAAATACGACAGAAAAAAAGAAGAGAGAGAGAGAGAGAGAGAGAGAGAGAGAGAGATCATTGTGGTGTGTAGTGGTCGTAATAAAATAATGAAAAATTGTGGCATAAGAGAGCACAGACACATACACACACACATAGTGAGAGAGATCGAAACTCAAATACATATACTAATACATTCCATACTGTGATTTTAGTCATGAAATATGCTGTCAAACCGCATTCTTGTTTCATTAGTTAATACCTGTCTTATACTTTGAGATCGAAAGTCTTTCTTCTTTTTTCCGTTTTTTCTCTCGTTCTCTCCCTCCCTATCTCACTCTCTCTTCCCCTCTCTTTTGCGCGTGAATATAAGTACAGAGAGAGAGAGAAGAAAGTGAAAGTGAGATTTACTTTCTTTCGTGTGTTTTTAGTTCTCTTCCTTTTGTTTTTCTATTCTAATCAGTTCTCGTTTTGCTGAAATAATTGAAAACATGTTTTTTGTCAAACTCTTTCGCTCTGTTTCCAAAAAAAAGAAGTTTTGTTTAGGTTTTTTTTCAACAAAATTTTTATTGCGGACTGGATTTTTGACTAGAGTTAATGGTAATGCACTGAGAAAAAAACCGTTTTTTTTTCTAAGAAAGTTTTTATTAAACAGTATTCTTTCTGTAATATCACTATTTGTAATCTAAACAGTATTGTATTGTTGTATTGCTTTCAAAAGCAATCACACAGTGAGATATCTTTTAACCGTTTAACAACAACAACGATCAACCGTTCAACTAATTCGTACCAGAGATTCGAGCTAACAGTGTGTGAAACAAAAAGGAATAATCATTTTATTGAGTTTGTTTGAAAATCATTTTTGTCGGTAATTTGTTACCATTCATTGTGTGGTAGACTTAAAAATCAAAATTAATTATGTGTTTTAATTGGAGTCGATTTAACAAAAGCAATATAAAAAATCGATTCTCTAAAAAAACAGTCGATTTAAAAATAAGAGTTTTAGATTATTTCCTTAGCAATGTTTCTTATTATTTTTTTTTTTTTTGGTTCTGGGTATCAATAAAAGTCTGCGTCTGTTTTTCATTTTATTTACTCAATTATTGTGGACTCAATCAATTCGACAGAATGAATGTAAGTGCGCTTTTGTCCGCTCTATTTGCGCGTCTCGTTTCGCTACCAAACGCTAAATAGTCATTAATCAGATTAAATGAATTTTGTTTGAGTAAAGAGTTTGATACAACATAATAGATGATTGAGAGAGAAGAAGAAGAAGAAATCTAAAAAAATCGTGTGTATATATATATATATATAAGTCTATATTTATTCGTACACTTCGTTTTATCTTTAAGCTTTTAAACGGTTTTGTGCAGCAAAAAAGTTTTTTTTGTTGCTTCAAATGTACTAAAAATTACGAAACTTTTTCGTTGTGTTGCCCACTCGTTTCGTTATATTACGTCGAGAGAGTATTATTACAACTCTACTTTATTTAGAGCTTTGTTTCGACAAATAAGTATTTTTTTAAAACAACAAGAGTAATGTGTTTTTTTTTGCTACTATTATTAGATTCCGCGTTTTATTACCATAAATGGTATTATCATCTTCTGTTGTCTGTGTGGCGTTCATTCAGATAAGTTTTAATTCGCAGACTAGATATAGACACTAATTTAATGCCTTAAATTAATACTGTAGTATTTTTTATATTAAGAAAATTCAATGTTGATTTTATCGCAATATATATATAATACTGATAATAATGTTTATATTTAGCTTAAAATTTGATAATTTTCTTTAAAAAAATAATAATTTTTAGTTCGATTTTCTTTAAAATTCTTCTTTTAGAGCTTTTAAAATTCAAATACAGACGCTTATCGACACTTTTTTTGGGTAAGAATGTTTCCCACATGTTTTAAAAAAATTTAAACTAAGTTATCCTTGTTATTCTCAATTATACTTAGAAATTCTAACTTAAACTTCTTTTATTATATATATAACCTAAAAAACTAATTAATCAATTAAAAATGGTTTTTTAAAAAAATTTCCCTGAAAAAAGTTTAGCCACTGTTAAATAAAATATTTGACAAAATAAATAATAAAAGACACTAAATTTCTAAAGTATTAAAACTTAAAATTTTTCCGTTACCGTGAAACTTATTAATTTATTACAGCGTAGATCAACGCAGCGAACGCTTTTTTTACCGTGAAAATTCATTACAGCGAATGTTTAATGCAGTGAAACTAAAACTATTAGTAATTTTAAACTTACATATTTAATTAACAAAAGCGTGTAAATATTTTCAATCACAACTACTATTACTGTCTGTTATATTGTGACAGACACAACAAAAGTTAAAATATATATTCGTTATTAAAATAAACCGTGAAAATCTCTTTTTATCGTAAATTTTCAATAAAGTTAAAGTGAGAGTTCATTTAGGAAAAGTTCGTTCTTGTTTTTATTTTGATATTTAAGTTAACTGTATTAAATGTAATCTGTAATGAATATTCGTGGTAACAAACAACTGAAATGATTTTAACGGTAATAATCATTTCACTGTATTGACTAGTATTCGCTGTATTACGCGATAACGAATATCTATGTAACGAGATTTGTTCTAAAAAAGAGAGGTATTCCCAAACTATGGGTCGGAATGTTTAAAGTTAAGAAATTTGTTACGATTTATTAACTAGTTTTTTAATAAATCATTATTATTATCGGTTTATTTTTGTCAGCGCTCAGCATTTAATAAATATTCTCTATGCAATAAAATTCAATTAAAAAATACTCAAAAAATATATATATGTTTGAATTTAAGTTCGAGAACAAATTGTTTACAATTAGAGCAGCAAATCCAGCAAAAAGTTTGAGACTCACTGCGCACTCATTTATGGTCAAACTATTGCGACCCATCATTACGAGAACATAAAGCGCACAAACATCTGCACTATATTAGACGATATCCCACGGAAATTTATCTGAAAAATACTTTTGTATTTTAATATTTCCGTTTGCACACACAATCTCCTGAACTGGCGATGCCTTAAATATACTTATTAACAGATAAGATAAAATAAAGATTTGATTATTTAAACAATATAAACCATTATCTGGTGTGAGCTCGCGATATAATAAATATAATTTCTTTAAACATAAGATAAATGAATGTGTGGTGTACAGCGCGGATGATTATATTTTTTTGGTATAAATAAAAGTATTTATAGCCATTTAGATGGCGTATCAAAAGCCGTAAGAGAGTGTTATTGACATCAAGGACGTTAACTTCAAACACCCCTGTTATATCAAACGTTAGCAACAAGTGTTTTTTGGTAGTCTCTCTCTCTCTCTCTCGTTATTATTATTATTTTCTCGGATCATCATTGTTAACTTATATTAAATTTTAAGCGTACACAACATATATACGTATTGTATATACACTGTATAAATAGAAATTTATTATCTCAAACATTGAGTAAACCTTTGTAATGTAATTAATAAATTTATAATTAAATATATTATTATACGTAAGCAAATAAAAATACATAAAAAATAAAACACACTTTTTTGTTCAGCTAAATACAAATGATCATTACTCTAGATAAATAAACATTAAATGTAATTAGAATTATGAAAAAGTTTATATTTATATTTTAGTTTGAAAAATATTCATGAGTAATATTAAATATTTTGTTTTGTTTTAGTGCACAATAATTATTTTTGTTGAATTTTCTAATTTTATGGGGACACGTCTTATATAGCTTAAATTGATGAGATTTGATACTCAAGAATTTTTGGGAATTTATATGACTGACCCCCCCCCTATAAGTTTGGAGCAGTGTAGCTAAACTGGAGCATAGAAATTTGAATGTTAAAATTGATACTGGAAATAGAACTAGTAAAAAAATCACAAAATTCTATCTTAAGGGTTTTTTTAGTGATATTAGTTTCATATAAATTATTAGTGTAATTTTCTTAATTGACTTTTAAAGTTATTAAGAATTTTAAATTCATCGAAGGTTAAGAAGGAGGTCAA
>JAQIVF010001255.1:0-14975 GCA_034698365.1 Steganacarus magnus
TACACCATTGTTAACGGCCATAGGCGCAGAGCCATACACCATTGAAGGCGCAAAGCCATACAAGTACTATCTACTGGCAGCAAAATAAAATTAGCGCCAGAATCACAATACACCAGTAAATGATATGTTAGGGAAAGATAGCGAGCAAAACACAGTCTCGGGTTTCTTTTCTGCAGACACAATATATGGTAATATTTTTTTGGTGATTGCGAACGAATCTCATTACTCAGTGCTATTTGTTTTTGGTATATGTTGTATGATTGATTGATCCGCACACACACAAACAAACGCGAAATTTAGTCGAAAATATTTTCTTCTTTATTTTCGTTTTTTGCGCTGGAAATCATATCTCAATCAGACATTTATTACACATCTAACTCTATCGCATCTCTTGATTGGATTTTTTTCTCATCGCGAAGAAAATAAAACAGAGACACAGAGAGAGAAAAAAACAGACAACACAACACAAAAAATCATCATCTCTTTTCTAGACTGGGATATACTGTATATATAAAACTAGAATGAACATTATAAATGGGCTCACTTTGATCAACATATCTTGTATTAAATTATTTTTTTAAAGACAAAAGATTGAAATTATATGACCATTATTGAGAAAACGTTGTTTAGAAAAGGAAACAAAAAACAAATAAATTTTCTCAGTTAACAATACTCTCTATAATTTAAACCAAAAACTTTTCTTAACTTAAAAATCATTGTTGTGATTAGTACTTCAATAAGAGCACACAAAAATTAGTTTCAGTCTGTGTTCAGCACTCGAACAGTGAACATCGCAAACAATTAATGCTTTCAAAAAATTAAGCAAATATTTTTTAGAACATTGTTGTGAAACTTTTTATCAACTATACATAGTTTATTTTAAGATTTATTTAAACAAAAATTTTTTCTTAACTTAAAAACTTTGTTTAATAAAATAAATTAATACTAAATTTTTTTCATCTAACATATTTATAAAATTAAAAATATTGTTATATAAAATTTCTGAAAGGTTAAAATTTTTTCAGTCAAAAAAAGCTTCCTATAATTAAATCTTTTCGCCAAAAAAGCCTTCTGTCTACAGGCAGGCAGACAGACAGACAGACATCCCAAATCCAATAACTCATTGATACAAAATCAAAGTGAGCTAAAAATAAATACGGCAACCAAACAACAACAAAAAATTTGTTGATTGGTGATAAAACTTAAGACTCACGCATAAGACGATCTTTGCTTCTTTGCTTATCTTCTCTCTTTGCGCGCTTAACTCTTCGTCGTCGTCTCATTGTATATCTCAAGCAAATAACCTGCACAGACATTGGAGCTTAAAACAGTTTTGTCTTTTTTTAACGTTAGACGCGATTTTCTTTTTTTCTTTTCGATGTCTTGAACTCTTTCTCTCTTCTTCTCAAAAACTCATCAGAGACTGTCGTCAGACTTAATGCGCGCTCAGTCATAAACAAATCGCGCAAAATTTTAAAGAAGTAGTATAAAACTAAAAAAAAACTCCTGCAAAAGAAAGAAAGCAAAAAAATATCTGAATTCACTTTAGTGGAGTGGAGTGTAGGAGTTTAGACGCTTATTTACAGCGACAACCTGTCAATAAAATATGCATCAATTTCGTTCAGTGCTTTTTCTTGTTTGCATCCATAACTACAGTACTACTACTACTACTTTTTGTTAGTATTACGGGTTAACTGTAGACTCAATTACTATGATTTTTGTTTTCTGTTTTTTTTTGTTTTTGTTTTTTTTGCTCTTCATTTTCTTCCACTTCTAATTTGACATCGAAATGGTTAGCATTTTGGGCAGTGTTTCTGTTTTAGTTTTGCGTTGTTTTGCGAGTCTCTCGCTGTAATTTGTTTCTATGATTCGCACTGATTTTCATGTATATGTCATGTACAGTACTGTACTAACTTTGTTTGTGTTGTTTCTGACTTCTTATATAACTTTATTTGCATACAACAGTTGAGGAACATTTATAGCAACAAAAGTTGTGGTATACGTTTAAGATGCATATCTTCATTGCAATGCATAATTGAAACAAATCGTTAATTGTTATGGACATGAAGTGAAAAAAAAAGATGTTAACTATTGATAATATATGAAATAACTCATAGATAACGATAATTATATTAGATGATGTTAAATGTTAAGGAAAATGGCAATTGAGTTTTTGTTTTTGGATATTTAAAGTTGTGATTATAATTTCTTTAATAAAACTTTTAATTTGTAAAATAATTTGCAACCAAAAACCAAAAACGAATAAGCAATAAACCTTTAATTAAGGGTGTGTTTCACTAAAATATATAAATTTTAAAAACCTTTTTTAGAATTCATTAAAAGTACAAAATACTTCCACAAATTATTGTTTAATTTTACTATTCTTTTTAACTTAATACACAATAGATTACAGATTAAATAAGCAAAAATGAATGCCGAGACCAGGATTTGAACGATTGGGTTACTGCCGCCACAACGCAACGTCCGCACCACTAGATTTATTTATCGATTTAAAGATAGCCGCTTATATTTATTGATTTAATGTATAAATATTTTAAAGAAAATCAATTTAACGTTTTATATAAAAAATTATAAAGATCTTAAATAAAATGAAACAGGTATGTATCAAACTATTAGAGCATGAATGACAAAAACTCACCGGTTTTTTTTAATTTGTGAATTGAATGTGAAATTTTTTTTAAGTTCTTTTCACAGTGATTAAATTTTAATCTAATTTTAAATAAATAATTACAATCACATTTGTATGTGAAAATATTTAGATAATTGACAAGTTTTTATAATATTTTTCAATTTATTGATTTCCATAGATTTTAAAGTTTTGAGATGTGTTAGAACTTCTGAATAAGTTTCAAAGGGGGCTCTACCCTGCTGTCCAAAACATTTTGTTTTTAAATATTGAAATAATATTAAATTAAATTCTTTTCATCTGAAACATTGGATTTTGCCATATATGTTGTGATTTATTTGAAAATTGTTTTTTAGGCATTATAATACTTTTATAACATTATACAATTATTTATTATTAAACATCACATCTGCTTTTATATCTTTATGTGGAATAAGTAATTAATTTGAAATTATTCTAGAAATTAAATTAGAACATCAAATGATTCTGATGACACAGGGAATTCAATTTGATAAAAGTGGTGAATTTTCTGTTCAACTTGTGATTTTTTGTCTACAAAAAAATTCACTGGAAATAATCAAAATCGAGCTAAACAATCGAATTTTACAACAGTCCGAAATATGCAAAGAAATCTTTGTCAACTTTGGCTTATAGGATGAGTCTAATTTTTTTTATTCATTGCGAAGCCCAGAGCTGCAAATCGATTCACTACATAAAAGGATAAATAGTTTTTTTATTTATAACCAAAACATATGTCATTATCAAATGGTTTTTGTGATTTTAGTTATACATTAGAGAGGGAAAAACTTTGAAAACTATAGTCCCGTCCCATCCTGAAAATTTAGAGGAGCAGTCCCGTCCCGTCCTGTCCTGTTTGAAGAAAATTTTTGTCCCGTCCTGTCCCGTCCTGAAACTATTTATTTTTGCTTATTTAATAGAAAAATATGCAGTGGATCTTATAAATAAATGTTTTCAATATTTAACTCACTATTTACACATCATTGTAGTGACGAAATTAAAATTTTATTCAGTTTAACTTCAGAAAAACTTGTAAAAATTAGTTTATACAAGTTTCATGACAAATATTTCTATATTAAATGTATATTTTCGGGATTTTTCTGAAAAAAGCTCAATCCTGTACCATCCCGATATTTTGTACTTATAATCCTGTCCTGATAAATCCCGTAGAATTATTGTCAATCCCGATCCTATCCCGTCCTGTCCCGAAAACTTTTCCCTCTCTATTATACATATCGATAATCTTAATAATTAAATATACATACAATATAAATCTATGTTTGTTACAAATTCAAGATATATTTTATAACACATAAGTTAATTGTTGAATGCAATTTTTATGTAAGTCTATTTGAAAAATTCATTTGGAAATGGTATTAAGTATTATACTACCATTATAGTGGTCTCAAAAATTCATCGGTGAGTTAAACGACAAATTTTCCTTGTTTTAGCCTCAAAATATGCTTTTTATTCTTTTCATAAGTTTTTAATGAGAAAATCCGCTCTTTAATAGTATTAAATAAGAGGTTTAAGTTTTACCGTTGCATTTTTTTTGGTTTAATATAAATATTATACTCTATCGTCAACTTTATTAATGCGCTTTATTTTAATTAAAAAGTACAAATTATATCTTATAATATATAGCTCTTTCAATTCTGACGCAACACTAAACTAGAACTTTTGAGCTCTCAATTGGATTAAAACATTTCACGAAAATAAATAAAAAAGTGACTGATTCTAGAAAAATGAATAAATTTTCTCAAAATTAAATCAATCAACAACTATTTGTTTGTTGCATTAAAAAATAGAGAGACTATTTTTGTTTGTTTTATGTTTTAGATTAAACTAAAATCATAAAAAATAAACAAAAAACATCTCTACAGGCAATTAATTTTTAAAATTGCAGTTTGTGTGTTATGTCGTGTCGTCTGTGTTTAGAATTTCGAAAATAAGCTCTAAATTAATTGTAAGAATTTAAAGAATTTTACCGTTAAATTTCTATTTATTCCAATTATTGATCTATAAAACAATGCGTACATTTCTTCGCGCGAATTCCGTTAGATGTCTAAAAAAAATCACGATTTGTTAAGCAAACTAAATAAATAAAAATTGCCAATTACTGAATGAAAACTATTTCCACGGTTCAAGTGTTTTGTACGTCTCTTTCTGTATACATCTCTCACAAAAATTGATGCATACGGTGTGTGTGTGTGTGTGTGCTTACCAGACTCGAAATTCAGTCATTAAACGCAACTAAAAGTTAAGACTTGACAAATTAATGATTGAAATTAATCCGTTGCGAGGTTTACTAATTACACTGCAATTGAATTTTAAGCTCAACTGATTCATAAATATTTTGCTCTAAATATTTGTTGCCTATAAACAGTTAATCGTACGTCTGTCTGTCTGTTGCCAGACGTTTGGCTAATTTGTCAGATAAGAGACACTTTTTGTCATCTTTACTGGTTTTGTGAATATCCGGAAATTTGAAAAAAAATTTTGTGGTTTGTTTCTATAATAAATTGATGGCTATAAACAGTTTATAGTAGTTGCTCGATCCAACAATTATTTGACAATCTTTTTTATCTGACTTCGATAGAAAATTGTCAGATAAATGGATTTGACTTTGTCTATCGGTCTGTAGACAGGCTCTGATAGGAGGCTTTTTCTCAAAAAAATTTTAAGATAAGACTCTTATCTTAAAACTAGAGAAAAAGCCCGCCTTATAGGCGGGCGGGAAAGTTTTCGTAAATTGAAATTATAGAATATTCGTATAAAACATTTGTACTCTGGATCTTGATAAAAAATAAAGCAAAAATCCCAACTCACCACCAGAAAACTACTCATGCACAAAATACAGGACCCATACCCTACCATACCCTACCATACCTGACCAAACCAGACACACACAAGCCGACCCATACCCGATCCAAACCCGACCCGACCCAAACCCTTTCGATACTCTCTTGACCAAGGCTGCGTCTTGAAATCCTGTCCATGTAGATGATGAAAAGCGTGGTGACAATACACAACCTTGTCTGAGACCAGCACTCACAGAGGTTTTTGACTACGTCCAAGTATCCTGACACAACTTTTACTATCGGTGTATAGGAAAGAGATTGCTCGTATGAGCTGACCGCTTACACCATACTACTCAAATGTTCTTCACATAAGACTTTGTTCAACACGGTCGTATGCTTTCTCTAAATCTACAAATGCAATATAGATTTGTTTTGCATACTCACATGTTTTTTCGATGACTTGTTGCAGAATGAACAGTTGGTCAATTGTTCCTCGGCCACTTTGAAATTCACACTTCTCATTCACACTGCCTTAACGTCTCCATGTGTCCTTGTGCTTGAAAAACGTGTTCATCACTGACAGACCATTACATGCCCAAAAGTCAAGCAATAATATCCCATTGCTATTGAAGTGTGCATCTCTGTTTCGTCCAATCACACATTTCCACAAGGTATCGTCAATCCCAACATGTGCATTGAAGTTTCCAATAATTAAAGTAGTCATTAGGATTTAGAGATTCAATCATTAATCCTAGTTCTTTTAAGAAATAAACTTAACGTTAACTTATCGTTAGGTGCATATCACTTTAAAATTGTGTCTTGTTCCCAACTCTGAGTCTAAGTACTGCTAATCTTTCACTTTTTGGCAGCTATTCAATCACCTGTTCCGTCATTTGCAGGCTTGTTAGTATGCCAACACCCGCATGAGCAGTAACAGAGGGATCAACTATACAAGAGTAGAAATGTTTCCACCCAAGGACTAAATCCAATAAGCCATTTCCCTCAATCTAGTCTCGCAAAGTCGATATTTTGAAACCTCTCTAACCAGTTCAGGTTCTTTGCCTCGTAAGGATATAATATTAAAAAACCAATGTCCATAGTCCTGCGCCGTTGCCGGTTGCTTTGAGGCCTATCCTTCGTTCTATGTAGGCATTGCGCTTCTTCATCACCCACAATATAGTTCGCGACACCATCGTTATTTCCTCGTGGCTTGTTCGGGATATGCCCGGTCATTGCCGAGGATGTAAGAGATGACAACCAGACGCTCGCGTTGTTCCGCTCCCATGCTTGGCTCCAGGGGCGTGCCCTGGTATCACTTGTCCAGGAGAGGTGCGATTTGATAGTTTTGTTGTCATTTCATGATGAGGTAGTGGTTAGGGTAATGCTTGTGCCAACCACTATAGCACGCACATAGAAGTTTTCTACTCGGGTACATCGGGAGCGTCAATTGCCGTATGCGGCAATTCCGAAGCCACACCCCTGATGTATATTAGGTACTCTCCAGTCGACTAGTTCACCCGCTTTACGGTTTCCGCAACCGAGGACTGCTATAAAAGAAAGCATTCACTAAAAGGAACGACTTGACGTGCCCAAAGGGTAGTGGTCTAGTAGCGGATTACCAGTGGTCAGTGCCTTTCCCTGACTTACGGCGCCCCTCAGGGTCTCTCGACTGGTGTGGAGGATGTTATGGGCCGTTAACTCGGGTATCTCGGGGTCGTTAATCCCGTCGTAGGCGACCTCCAACCTACGCTCTAATTTTGAATTCATTTCTTGTCATATTTTTTTTACTCACAAAAAATCTATTAAACTGAATAATTATTTAATCAATACTAGAATCAAAATTTTTTCAATTGACTATTAAAATTTAATGTCACAAAAACACCTCAAAAGCAATTTTATTCATAAATAATCTTCACTCACAAAACTAATAAAACCGTTTGCTATACGCTATAATAAAGCGTTTAATACCAAAAAACTTGGATAGTATTTTTAATATCGAATGTTTTAAGCTTACAGTTACTAAAGACCAGAAATGAGTCAAAATATAAAAATAAAATTTATATACTCTACTACTCCTAACAATGTTATTACAGTTTGAGTAAAACTTAAAATTGAGCATTCGATCATATATTTTTTTCCGCCACAGCAGAAATATTACTAAATATATATATCATTTATACTGTAGTATGTAGTATATTACCCGCACCGCACACACACACACAAGTTTTCATATATATATTACATAAAAATATCGCTTATAAATAAATAGCAACAACTATATATCGATGCTAAGTTATTGCCCGTAAAAGAGTGGTTGTAATGGCACTCGCAGTTTAAAGACAAATAGTTATTTTTTTGTGTTGCCATTTGTTAACAATTTAGGGTTTTAAACGATCTTTAGATTCAACGAAATGTCGTGTCTCTCCTCTCCCTCTCTCTCTATACCTCGTCTTAGTTTTGTTTTGTTTGTTATCTTGCCTTAAACTATTCTTAACTATAACCGGCAGTTATGAGGTGGACATTAAATTATTGTATGTGTGTAACAAGAAAAAGCAAAAATGAATGCTAAAAAAGTCGAGAGAGTTTTTGGGCTCAGATTCAATTTATTGCAAAGCAATATTAAGTTTTACTTCTTGTTTTATAAAAAAAATTGTTATCAAAAAATCTAGGTAACAGAGTAAAAGCGTAACTGTTTTTTTAGTTAAAAAGAAGTTGAAAAATCTAAGGTAACAGATGTTTTAAGATTTTCAATAATAGCGACGTTTTTTTCGCGTTTGATTTATCTATAATAATCTATCGTTATGTCAGACAGTGAATCATTATATTTCGTATGCTAAACGCGATTTACATGAAACAATTAAAATTAACTCTCAGATTTGAACTTTATTTTCATCCATCTCGACATAACACTAAAAAAACCAGAATAGGTTCTGCGCTAAAATAGGTTTTGAGTTTTTTTAGCTCAACAACTCATTTTAATTTGAATAAAAAATATTCTTATCCTATTCGCTATATATTACCAGTGTTTGTATATAGAAAAAATATGAGAAATAATTATATAAGTATGATAATATAATTTTTGAAATAAGTTTTCCATAGACAAAAATTGTGTCGTGATTTATATTATCTATTTTATTTAATGAATTTCCGGTCAATTATCATTTAGTAGAATAACTAACTAATTTGCAATAAAATTAGCGCATTGTAATCGCAATGAATAACGAACCATAATAAAATTATTAGGCAATAAAACAAGAATCGTTAAAGCGTTTTCTCTGTTACGTTCAATTAAAATAGATTAAAACCAATTTTCGGTTAAATAAACAAAAATAGTAAACAAAAGTATAGGCAAAAGTTTGTGGTGATTTTATATTAATAATAAAAGTTCGCATCAATTAACTTTTTCAGCGGTAAACAACGAAACATTTGAACACAGAACTTATAATAACTTTTTTTTCGGCAGATATTTGGCGTGACATGTATGACAGATTCACTATAAACTCAATTATGCTCTTAAACATCCAGCCGAGGTTTAGCGCAAAGAATATCCAACCGCTTTATGAAATGTCACTCTTTATTAAACGGCATTATCTCAGCGGAGGCACAAAATTATTATTATTATTATTATTATTATTATTATTATTATTATTATTATTATTGCTACCACTAAGAGTAAAAAATAGTAATAAAATTTTAACTATTTATTATATTATACAGAATTGGCTTCTTATAAATAAAATATCTATTTATATACATATATATACCTTACCGCACTTTTCTTTCAAAATGGAATTAAATGTAAAGAGCAAAATCATGATAGAAAAAAGCAAAATATTTATGGTTGTAATACTACCTAATTCTAAACTTATACCGATCTAAGTATATTGAAAGCTAATGGCTAAACATTTTATAAAAGCTGGTCATTCTGTATGTCTCATTAAACTTTTTTTTTCCTGTTATATAGTATAGAGAAAAAAAGAGTAAAACAAATATAATCCCTGATGATGGCAAAAGCACATTTATTATCTTATTAAGTGTCACAACATTTTATTCTCTCCACACACACACACACACACACACACAAACATTTGCGAACTTTCTGGCGTTAATTTTTGTTGTTTGCAATAAGTTTTTTGCCTTTTGTCTAGTTTTTTTCATCATCTCCACGAAAAGTTTCTCTATCTCGAGATGTTTTCTATTGATATATATATACGACGAAATAAGCCATTTTCCTTTAGTTTTTTGTAAATAAAATTTTTTCTTCACCTTAATATTAAACCAAACAAAACAGCATTATATTATATTGTACAGTATTTGTTTACTGTATATGTGTGCGCGTTAGAGATAGAAGTCACATAAAAAAAACTACTACTTCGTACGAAAATATTAATTAGTTAACATAACTGGCAATAGAGTAAAACGAAAGTCATATTTTCAAAAAAAATAATATTCGCTACTATACACGACAACGAAAGAAGCAAAAAAGAAGCAAACTTAATGGTCACTCCATTCTTATTCGTGAACACAAGTTCTATACAAGCAATTACTAGAGCGAGCAGTTATAAAAAAATTGTAATACTCAGCAAAAAGAAATAACTCTCATATTTTTACCGAAAGTGATATAAAAAATCTCTTGTGCACCAAATTTTGTTAATGTACATGTTTTTTATCTAAAGCAGTGATCTATGATTTACTGGACATTCAGAGTTTTCTTCTTCCTTTTCTTCTTCTTTTTTTTGCTTATAGCCATTTATTTTTTCTGGGCACTGATGTACTGGCAGTATATATATATATATAAGGTTAATCTATTTAGTTATTCGGCACTTTGTTTTTGCACTTCCTTTCTCTCTCTCTCTCTCTCTCTCTCTCTCTCTCTCACTCACTCTATTGACACCAATTATTCAGTGTATGAATTATTTCGCGACATATTTGTCTGGTCAGCTCTGTAGAACTAATGCAGAATATTTTGGATGCAAATATTTTGTTTAAATCAATCATATTATTATTTGATATCATTTTGAAAATAACATCTCAGGCAATAATCATTCAATTATATTATCGGTTTCCATACTTACAATTATTATTTATTACTCACATCGGTTACAGTAGTAGTCATCCATAAAAAAAATTGTTAACATTATAATCATAATCAATGAAAGTGTATCAAAACAAACATTCATATCACATAATATTAGTAATTGTTTTGATGCGATACAGGCACAGGCGATGCAGTACTTCAATAATACAGCGCAGTGCACACAAAACGTACTGCAATATTAACTGCACTCTCTTTTATCTTTATTTTATCCATCATGTACTGTTGATTACACACTCATAATAGCATTAATGAATACTTAAGACTTGTTAATAATACTAATAATGTTCTCCCTCTCTCTGTCTTCTGTGCAATAATGCAGTATTACAATGGCATACAAGGCTCAGCTTTTCCAATACTGATATCAATAACAACCCGATAATTGTGTTCATTAATATGAAAATAAAAACTTCTACAGAGTATTACTAGAAGACTGAATGCATTCTCGCGTTCTGTTACGCATAAATGTATTTATACGGTGTTTCCGGAAATTTCTTTGGGTTTCTATATTAGAAATTGAATACCATTACGCTGAATACCATATCGCATCGTATCGATAGCATATATTATTATATTCGCGACATATTCGGCATGTGTTTTACTGTTATATGCTTTTAGTAGATTTTTTATTTATTATTTGCCGAGAAAATGTTTTTTTTTGTTTTCAGCTCATTTTTCAGATCAAATCGGATCAAATAAGAATAATGCATTATTGCCTTATTAGTGTAATGCATAATTAACTATACTGAGTGTACTAATCTCTTCTTATATAAAAAATATATATGGGTTTAAATATAAAATGATGAAATTTTAATACAGAAAAACTTATAAACTGTTCTAAAAAAGAAAACTCTCAAAAGAAAATTAATAACACATTCATCAGGAAATGCTTAATAAATTTATATACTGTATACTAATGTTCATATATTTATTTCGGATTTACTTTTAGGAAAATGATTTTGTTTCACGCACTAAATAATTAAAACCTTGACCAAAAAATATTTCAAATATTGTAAAAATCTTGCTGATAGAGAGAAGAAAAATCTGCGGTTTTCGTCCATTTATAAAAAAAAATTTATGATTAATAAAATCAAAATGTAATCAATAATAATGTGATGCGCACGAGATTATTCATTTTGGTCATCAAAAGAATATTAATAATTCTAAGTATAGGGTGGACCTTAAAAATATGACATTACACGCGTAAAAATACATATGCTCTGATCGGAAAGAAAAACAAGAATACTTAAATGCCAAGTTACCACAAAATAAAAAAAATAAAAAATTTCGTTGTGTTCGAAGGCATTATTATTGCGCATAAATTTTCCGATAATTTTGAAAATCAAAACTGGACTATATTTTAAGTTAAATATTGGGGATAAAATATTAGGTTAGTTATACTCTCAATTTTTTTAACGACTCTTATCACACTTTTTCTGATAATTTTTTTGAAAAATTATTGTGATAAATCTTTTATTTGTGAAACTTAATAAATTATTAAAAAATGTTTTATTGAAAAATAACAGGTATAATACGTTATCAGAATAATTTAACATTAAAACTACATTTTAGTCAACTTTTCATTGATAAGAAATTTTTTTTCTCGATGGAATATTATTTATTTATTTTTGATATCAGAAAAATTATTCACAGGTTTCCTAACTCTGTTCACACACAAAGTCATATCATTTTTTTTCGCTGAAAAAACTATATTTAAACAATAGATAATAAAAATCGCAATACAGATAAACAAAATATGCTGCGCGGCATAATTTTTTACCCGATATAATTTTTGATATAAAAATATCTGTGTCACTTTTTATATTGATAGGATGATACCACCGGCACAAGACAACACACACACACACACAGCATAGCATAGCATACCGCATAGTAAGGGCGCGGCACTATTGCCGAACAATAATATGCATTGAGTCGAGAGTTTTATATAGATTTTTATATACACTCTTTAACTATAACTATAGTTTAATGTATCTTGCATTTAACAGTGTGTGTGTGTGTGTGTTATGTGTTAACGGTATAAATGCATTCGATTATATTTATGTTCATATATATATATGTTTTTATGCAAAGTTAGATCGTTTCCATTTATCATGCATTCATTTCGCTAATAATAGTCCAATCAATTCATTCATGAAAATACAGGAAACTACGTTTTTTGTATTTATTACTTTTAATGCGAATTGACTTTAAACGTGAATTATGAATAGACTTAAATATGGATTTGATTCTACTTAAAAAAAACTAAGAATTACTGTATTAATTATTTGATGATTGTATTTGTATTTGAAAACTAAAAAAATAAGATATAACGGAGAATTTTTCAAAAGAAAATGGAAATAAAAAGCGATGTAATTATCTATCGCTTATATTTTTCGATTTTCATAACCAGAACCTGTTGAGAGAATGTATTATATAATTCTCAATGTGTTCGCCTGTAACTTAATATCGTTTTAACTGATCACGTGTCACGTACGCCAACAAATACAGCGCACGATGACATGCAATGAATATCTCACTGATTAATTCAGGAGATAATCTCTATTCACCACTCTGTGTACTCTGTTGTTGTATTTCGCGATCGCTATCGCCATTATTGCAAAAATAGATAGAGAATGTGTTGCATGGTATAAAATTTTTCGTTAAAACATTTCCTGGTGTGTGTGTTCGGAAGAAACGGAAAATTTTTATTTTTAGCGAAAATGTGTAGCGCATCAGATGTGCCAGTGTTTGATGTTACCAGTGTTAACGATTTTTGCTGCGCTAAAAGTGAAAATTAAATTATCCTGTGATAAATAAAAGTGGTATTAAACGCAAAAAAAACAAGGAAACGTGAAGCAAACAATGAGAGAGAGAGAGAGAGAGAGAGAGAGAGAGAGAGAGGAGAGAGAGAGAGAGGAGTAGAGAGGCTTAATCAACTTAAATCTTAGTAATTATTAATTAAATAGATAATTAAGTGCATGTATAGTTACGTATACTGGGGGTTATTTTGTTTTTGGTTTCACAGCATCGAACATTTAGGAGTTCATTTTCTAAACTTATCATTAAATCTCAGGCTTACGGTGTTTAGGGTAAAAGTATATAAAATTTCAAAAAATACTTGTTTCATTCAATGCAAAGTTTAACGCTACTATAACTACTGCATGCAATCCTATAACCCTCAAGCACTTCGTGAATATTGAAAACAAGCGTTGGAAATCAATTGAAAACAAGTTATTATTACTGAACAAATTTTAACCAAAGTATTTTGATTTGCATTGTAATATTTTAAAATTATAACAAAATAGATTAATAAACTATTATGTGTGCAATAATTTCGTTTGCATTGAAAGATGTATTCGCATTTATCTCTACACATCCTCTAAAATACAATAATTATACATTTACAGTTTATAACTGTAATTTGTTATTTTGATAACTAAAAAGGGTATCATTGAATGTATAGTTTATAGTTTTAATATTGTGTAGTAATAAAATTTATAATCACATCAACGACTAACTACTGTTACAGGAGAACTGAAAATGTGCGCATAATTAGTCATTGAAACTGAGTTTAATTAAGTTTTATTTATCTAATATATGCAAAAATAAAAATATTTCACATAAATTTCACTGAACACATGCTGAACATACAGTAGACTGCGAGTTATATATTAAACGATGCAAACGCGTGCACACACACACACACACACACACACACACACATTATAACAATTTGTGCCACACTTTTATTTTTATTTTGATATAAACACATACGGCTACTACAACGACAACGACATCTTAGTATACCAGTATTGCAACAGTAGTAGTAATAATAGTGGAAAAATAGTTAGAGTAAAACATTTCAGCTCATTAGTCGAGTGTGCCTTTATATTTCAATAGTGTTTCTGGTATAATATGTTGTGATTGTTGTCTCTCTCTCTCGCTCTCGCGCTCTCTCTTTTCTATCTCTTTCTCTCCCTCTCTTTGGACTATCGTTAATATTAATGCCTCTTTCGAGTGCCATTTATTTTAATGCACTTTACTTTTATGCTGACTGTATTTCACTGACTTAGCAAAACACCAAATATATATATATTTGTTATACAGGAGTCTAATATTTTTACCATTTATAAGAAAGTTAGTTTAGACTCCACATACTATACAAACAGTGGCGTATAACGTAACGCAATACATCTCTCTCTCTCTCTCTCTCTCTCTCTCTCTCTCTCTCTCTCTCTTCCTTTTGTAGTTTAGTTTTGTCTTTTGTACGAAAGAAGTATTACGATTTTTTTGTGACATATTTTGTTGTATTTTATTTTGAATCTAATACTATATAGAGATGAGCAAATTAACGGTTAACTTTTAACCGGTTAAGGTTAACCCGAGTTAAAATCGCCGGATAGGTTAAAAT
>JAQIVF010001256.1:0-14974 GCA_034698365.1 Steganacarus magnus
GTCACTTTGAAATAGTCACTTTGAAATAGTCACTTTGAAATAGTCACTTTGAAATAGTCACTTTGAAATAGTCACTTTGAAATAGTCACTTAGAGTTAAACCGTTTAAGACGTGGACATTGGACAGTAGTGCATCATTTGGTCGTAAACTCTTTCAGTAAAAACTTTAAAACTAAAAAACCATTTTTCTTCGCAGTGAAAAATTCTTCGCAAAAAGCTTGCTGCATTTTAAAAAAATCAGCTTCAACAACAGACATGATTACTAGTTAAATAATAATCAACTCTTAAAATAATTTTAAGTGATTGCCGTTTGTTGACATTGTAAAATTTTCGTAAAAACTTCTAATATAATATAATATCATTAAAAAACACTAAAAATAAACACAACCGCAATATGGAGTATATATGTTGTAAAATATGCGTGACAGTGAATAATAATAATAATAACCATAACCATCAATGAAGCCATAAAAACCAACACCAGTATTATACGATAACTAACGGAAAAGAGTTTGCCACGGACTCTGAGTCCAAACTCCATTACCCAACGACCATACAAAATTGATTACATATCGAATTTTCAACATTAAAGCATAAAATGCTGAACAAATACGCCAAAAAGAGATTAAGTCTGATTTGGTACAATAATATCAAAAATTATAGACTACTTAAGTTAAATTAATAAAAAAACTTACGGCCATAAATGTTTTTACAAACATTAAATAAAAACACGAGCGTAAACCAAACCAAACCAAAACATGCCAACAAAAATACCATAATTGCTGCCGGAATTTTATCAATTAAGATATTGATAATTAAAATCATCAAAAGATCAGCGAAAAGCAAATAAAAATTCATTGTAAAGTCTCTTAAAGTAACGCTAACTGTTATTCTTTCGTGACTGTAATATAAAATTACTTTCACTTAAAGGCGCCTAACATGACTTTCATGTAACGCTTAAGTAAATGACATGCAGATCAAAAAGAAAGGGTTGAAGTAATAATATTTTAATTTCGCTAAAATATAGTTAATTTTCGGAATTAAATGTTGCTTTTTCATAGTTTTGTAATGTAAAATAATGGCGAATTTCTAAAAACTCTCTTAGTGATCGAATTAAAATTTTTCTAAATAATAATTTCGTTTTATTCTGTTCTTTATTAAAAGGGTTACGAAATTTATATACTGCGTGCAGCCATACTAGTTTGTACCCATTGCCCAACTTGTCAGACAGGTTCGTGGTGTCAATGAACTGAAATACCTGTGTTGCGTTAATTTCAAGGTAATCAGCAATGGGTATCAGTAGGGCAAGCATGTATTCATAGACAGGGCAATCCTCGAAAAAATGCTGATAATTATCAATACTTACTTCATTACAAACTGTACATAAATTTGATTAAAAAATTCGTTTCTTCATAAGACTTTCACGTGTGTAAACCGCTTCATTATTTATTCTATATAAAACATCCTTATATCTAAGGGGAGCAATGCATTTAACATAGATATTAAGAGTCTTATTATAAGTTTGGGCAAAATAAATATGGTGTGAAACTTGAATCTAATCCAAAAGATTTCCACACCGTTCCATATTTATAAAATATATTTACATATAATTTAATAGCTTGGTTTCCACAACCATAGCGTGTATTAACAATTTTTTTTTCAAGTTCACTATTTGATTTAAAACCCAATAATTCAGCCTCACTGTTCGTAGAGTCATTAAAAATATTTATCAATCTTTTTATTCTATAACTTTCAGCTAAAATATTCAAATCAAAAATACCTAAACCTCCATATTCACATGGTTTGGACATTCTCTTAATTGAGACCCATTTTATGCGCTGCCAAATACATGCACTTATAATTTTTTCAAGTCGTGCAATATATCGTACTGGTATATCATTGTTTTCGACATAAAACCGAAATGTTCCGCATAAAAATGAATTTATAAATTCGGTCTTTACTTTTAATGGTGCAAACTTAATGAAATATGAAATTACTTTAAATCTATCAGAAACCTTATTGCACACTCTAACCCATGTAAGTTTTGCATTCAAACCCATACGGAAAAATTCATGGCCAAGAATTTTATAGACACTCTTATCGCTTACATTTGAAATTCCAATACTTAATGTATGGCATTTATTAACATTTAATTTTAAACCCATAATTTCATTAAAAACATCAAGAAGTTTATTATAATTTTCTAAAAATTCAGTATCATATTTCTCCCGTATAAAATTTAAATCGTCAATATACACAGCTGCACAATCAGGAATTTTAGCTACTAGTGAATTTTTAATCATACTTTCTAATTTATTAACAAAGGGTTCAAGAGCCAGAATATATAAATCTGCACTCATCATACCTCCCTGAATGATACCCCTTTTAACATTAATACCATTTATACAAATACCACTACCCATTTTAATTTCAAGCTTAACACATTTATTCAAACTTTTGAGTGAGTTTATAAATCTAGAAGGATAGCCCATGGTTTCTAAAACTTTGTATAACCATGAGTGGTTAACTGAATCAAAGGCAGAATCAAATCTAAAATTTCAAGTAATAAAGTAGAATCAGACCTTTACGCTGTAATACTTTGTATACCTCTGGTCGACACAGAAAATTGATTAGAACAAAGCACTTCAGGAAGAGAAGGTCTCATTCTACGCGCTAATATATTATTACAAATTTTATACAGAATACTTTGGACTGCTATCGGTCTATATTTACTAATTATTGTTGGTTCAGCAACTTTTGGTATCAAACTAATAGTTTAATACATTCATTTTCATAAATCACACCATTTAACATATCCAGTACAATGCTTTCAACTGTTGAGCCTATATATTCCCATGAGTATACTAAAATCTCTTTAGTGATAAGATCACTCCCTGGGGATCGATTATTTTTCAATGCGAGCAAAGCTGGATATACCTCTTCAGGAATATACCTTTGATTAAGGTGTGTAACAGTTTCAGGCAATAAAACGTTAATGTTATCACTAATGATCCGCCCAATCATACTGTCATTATAATTAACTATTTCTCTACACCTATATTTATTTTCAAAGAATTCAAAAATGGTTGAATGTATTTGTTGCATGTCAAAAACCTCAGCATTATTAATCTTTAATGAACGTATACCGTAATGTTTACTCGTTTTTGATTTGTTAAAACTATAAAAATTAAACATATCCACATCACAATGAAAGACTTTACTAACAGACTCTTCAATTTTTTCAAAACGAAGATTATTAATAAAGTCTAAATCAGTACATGTTTTGTTTCGCATCTGATCGTAAGCTAATTCAGCCGATAAGTGTTGGGAAATTTGTTTAAATTTAAATTTAAAATATACCCATTAACTATAATTATCATAACCTATTAGTTGATTATTTATTAATAAGTTACTTAAGCTATTTGTATTTAAAATACGTTTATCAAAATTAAAACATTTATATTTGTAACTATTTTTTAACTTAACATTTACTGTCTGTGATGAATGGTCTGAAAAAGGTTCCCAATTCAAAAAGTAATCATTAATTTTAATCCCTTTTGTCACAAAAACGTGATTAATTTTTGAAAAACATGCATAATTATTAAAGGTGTATTTATAGCTAAATTTTACCGGACCTGATGTTTTAAGTGGTATTAGATGTAGATTATAAAAAACTTTTAATAATTTCCTACGTTTTTGAAGCTTATTACTCTGAGCACCAGCACTAGGGTTTAAACGCTGGTCATTATTAAGTGTAATGTTAAAATCACCACCAATAATTAAATGGTCATAAACCATATCATTCATTAAATTCAACAATGAAAGTGGAACCATATAAGTGGTTCCATACCAGTATAAACCAATTAATAAATATATTAAGCCCTGATGTCGGACCTTAATCGCAATGAGATGGTCTTCATTCGCAACTAACTCATAACTCAATCTATCCGACACATAGACTCCACATTTACCGCAATCAATTACCGCAATCATAAAATAATTTTCCATTATTGATACATACAGAATGATCAGTAAAAATATTCGTTTCAAAAATGAAAGTAATATCCGATTCACTATACAGATTTTTCATATACTCGTATTTATACACATCAAAATGATGTATATTAAAAAATTTATAATAAAAGCCATTAATTAAAAATTAGTAAACTTAAAAAACATATAACACTAACTTAAAAAACATAACATATATTAATCTTCTTTTGGATTGTCAAAAGATTTGACAATCCATCCTAAGAGAGTGACCATTGAGTTCTCTAGATGATAAGGACTTTTTTCTCCCCAAATACATCGTAAGAACATGATTATTCGCATAACTTGAGTCTTTACCAAATCTGTCGAAACATTACTTTGCGAACAAATTTTCAAAAATTTGACTTTAGAATGTCCGACAGTACAATTCCATTGAGGACCACATAACATATCCATAATCATAAACATCTGAATACGGTCTAAAGGACCATCAAAAAACTTTCCATTTGCGTCACATACTAAGAAACGTTTATACATTAACCGTAAAAATGTTTAGTAAACACTTAGTTATATAAACATAATAAAAAATTCCTCGTCAGTCATCAAATCCGGTTGTTTTTTGATTATTGACAGTTTCTTTATTGACATGACTGATCGCATTCATTAAATATGCCAAATGTATTGGTTTTTGTTGCTCAACATCATCAATATTCATGACTTCCTCTCCAGGACAGCATTCTTTTGATAGGAGGCTCTATCGTCTTCATTAGTTTTCTTATTCCTCTTTTTATTACGTGTCGATTTCTTTTTAACATTTGAGGTCGACTGTGTTTGATTGCCATTTTCCATTGATCCTTTCGAACCATATCCACACAACTCCGAAATTTTATTTATTATACCCGAGATATTGGGTGGAGTAGACATCAAAACATGTTCTGAGTCACATGTACTATTAGCATCGGTTTCACCACAATCTGTGAGGTAGTCTTCAGTTATTATTGACTCGCCATCCAGATTGTCAATTTCAAAGTGTTCGTTAACACTACCATCATCAGACAATAATGTATTATCCATATTCATTAGATTTTCTGTAGATTTGCCATTAACAAAATTATTTTCAACCTCTTCTTTTACAACTCCCGTGCGATAGAAAACTTTAGCCAACATATCAAACGACATCGCAATAGGCGTTCAATTTTGTCGCGAATAGGCAAACATTTACATGATATGACACAAAAAAAATTTTCTAATGTCTTCTCCACTGTTATTATTGGAATAAAAGGCATAACATTTTTAATTTTTACCATAAATGGTTTTTGAGGGTATGGGATGACCACATATTTCTTTCCATTGAGGGACAAACCAGTGTCGCAAATATTTGCAGCCAATGTTTCGTTTTTCAGAAAAATATACGAATTATAATTCGGTGAAAATTTTACTGAAACCACCGCATCATTAGTGTCGTATACGGATTTGAAATACGAATTTAACGACAATATCACGTCTTCTTGTGACTTCAGTGTTGGAATCGGCGGTAAAACCACTCCACACTGTTCTGATAGAACAGCTCTCGATTGATACTGTTGTGGCGTCGGATCCATTCTCTGACCATTTGACCTTTGAGTCACACTCGCATATGTGTGAACAGCTTGTGCCATTTTTATACGATATTATGTTAAAAAATGCACAAAAAAGGCCAAAACACAGTAATTAGTAATGACTACTAAAAAACACACTGTTTTTTAGTAAATCAAATGATGTCTTTTTGTGTCCAAATAACACAATTTGGCACAAAATCTCGTTCAAAATTTCACTCCACTCTCTTATATAAAACTAATAACTAAAAATTATCGCGAATTAAAATACAATTAAAATCATTTTCAAAATAAAACTAAAAAATTTTAAGAGCAAAAAAATTTGCGACTGCACTCAGTCATAGCTGAATTATCTAATGTCACTTATTTTAAAGGCAAATTTAGTTAATTCAGAGTAATTATTGGTAAAATTTTATTCTATGCTCAAGTTATACGACCGGGATATAGAATAAAGACGCAATTAACTAAGATTTGATCTCATATAAGATCGATATCTATGTCTAAGATATCTGCAAAAAAAATGTGGAGTCATTGGTTTGCTGTCTCTGGACAAACTGTTAAAAACATTCGCAATTATATTGTATAATTTAGTAAAAAATAGTAATGGTTTTTGGCGTCGTTTATATTTGGATGCGATTGGTCGTGGTATGGAGATTGACGCCATGCTTTTGGGAATTCATTCAAACAAATCTCAGTTTTCCTTTTTAAAGGAAGCTAAGGTTTTGGTTTATGATAGATTATTGAACGATGTGGTATCATTTAAAAAAATTTATGAAGTCCTGGATGAGCGAAGTATACGTATTTTAACCTAAATCATGTTAAACGTCGATTATTATGCGTAAAAGAGGTCTGAGGGATTCGGATCTTTGCGTATTTTGTGAAAAAGAAGTGGACACATATTGGCATCATTTTTTTGGGTGCGGAAAACTGCAGTGTTTTAGAGATCACTTCGACGTACTTTGTGGAAGGTTGAAAGTTAATCCGATTCTTTCCGGTTATGTATGTGATGAAATAACGTTAGACGCTAAACTTGTTAATAGTTACGGTTGCCACCTGTCCGGTTTTCGACCGGACAATCCGGTTTTTGGTCGAAAAATGCAGTTAGGTTATGTATCTAATTAGTGACAATAACTGGTGTCCGGTTTTTATGATTTATAAGATTAAAAATGTAAATATGAAAAAGGATATGTCCGGGTTTTTTTAACGTGATTGTCCGGTTATTAAGAATTTTGGGGTGGAAACCGTATTAATAGTTTATCTGTTATATGGATTAGAAGTATTTTCGATTTTAAGTATTTATATTGTGATAAAGTTCGTGATATTATATTTTTTGACTATTTAGTAAAAAGTAATATAGATATTTGGGCGGTATATCTACGACTATTAATTAACAAAGAATTGATAGTGAAAAACGACATCAAACGAATATTAAATATTATACGCGACATTAATAACATTCGAAATATCGAATTATGGAGAATGTGATTTCTTTTGTATATGCGTTATTTTTTGTTTTTGCTGTTGTGTTGTTATTCTCGTTTTGCGAGAAATTATTACGTCTATTACAAGCGTTATGGCGTTTAATATTGTCGGCTGGAATGCGATGCGGTTATGGTTTGAATACGCTGTTGAATTATTGCTTCGTATTTTGGATATGTTTTCTTATATCTTGCGGTATGTTTTTGGATGAGTACGATTGGCGATGTCAGATATTGGAGTTTCTTCAGTAATAACAATGACAATAATAGTGTTATTTTATGTTATTGTTTACATTTTTGTGTAAAAATATTTGTTATTTAACTATTCGACTATTTATTTGCTAATTTGTTAACTTGGTGTTGATTTTATATTTTGTACTTTTAAATGTTATTTTGAATATTTATCATGAAAAAAATGACGCAATACCGAAGAATGTTGGGTTTGGCGAACAAAGAAAATGGCAGACTATTTAGTTTTGATTAAATTGGTGGTGGTTTGGAAGAATAGAAAGTTTTATAAAACTTTACTGTTATATGTTAGATGTGTTTGTCGAGTGTCGGCGCTGGTTTCGTTTTATACGTTACAACCTTTTGCAAGCGATATCGTCGTATGATTTATGTCTTTATTAGTGGTCGCATAGTGTGGCTCCGTCTATGTTTTTATAACTAATGTTTTTATAAAAGTTTTCTTAATTGATTTTATATTATTGGTGGTTGGGTTTTGAATCTAACTCTTATTATTACTTACCATTATGTGATAAGCATATGGTATGTTGGATAGCGATTTATGATGTTGGTTTATATCTTGTGATGTGTTTTGTAAGGATAATTAAAATTATTTAATTTAATTTAATAAATACCTTTCCTCCCCTCACACGTCCCTAATGTGCGACACACTCACATTATATTGCGACAGTTTTGGTTAAGGTTTTACTCATTACTCGTCGCTTTTTTTCTCCTCTGTATTCTAAAACTTACTTAATATGAAATCAAATAATGTCTTACTGCTATATTACATGTGTTTCTTTCTTTGTGACTTTGCAAAAGTTGTGGTTATAAAAGAGTTTGTGTTTGATGAAAACGTTTTTCGCCATTGAAAACGATAAACAGCACTGTTACAGAGTTTATGCTTAATGAAAAATGGAATTCACTTAAGTTTAAATAGAAATCATCTCTGTTGTCGAAGCTACTAGTAACATCTAGTATTATTTGTAAAATAAAATACAATAAATCAGTATGCTTACTATTCGAGGATTGTCAATGAAAATATTTTCTGATTTAATAACGACAGATCGCATGGGATCAAGCGAAATCAATAAAGGCTACTTATATTTGCATTAGTCCGCTTTTTTCTATAAATTCTGTCAGGATAACGAAAACTGGAGTTGTTCAGAAAATGATTTGTATCGAAATTATGCTCAAAAGCGTATTATTCACGCTATGAATTGGTGTAAATTTTTGAATTTGAAACGTGTCATAAAGTTATGCTTAATTCTATATGCTAATGTTTATTTTAATCTAAAAACCTATCAATTGCTTTAATTTATTAAAAATTACTAATTATATACTATTTTTATTATTCAAACGTTTTTGTACACGTTTTAATATTTTTTGTTAATGTGAGTGAAGTATTTAAAATTTTCTAAATCAAATTTATGTAAATCTTTTAGTAAGTGTTTGTTTGTTTGACAAGCAATATTACAGAATTATTATAAATAATTTACTAGTAATGAGATCGATATCGTTTGATCGAAGAATTTGAGTTTGATGTTTACTTTGCATTGCATAATTTTTTTGACATGTCAGCATTTAAACGACAAATATATATTGTCAGACTAGACTTTCGAATTAATATGAAAAATATAACAATGAATAATGAATTAACACCTGGTAATAGACATATTGAACGCAGCGAACGATTTGTTCCGTGTTTTTATGATCAAATACTAGACTATAATAAAAAATGTATTTTCACTTCAATTTATGCTATCAGTACAATCAATGAAAGTACACTCTGTTTCCACTGCGTAGCTTGTTTTTTTTTTCATTATATAGTTTTTTAATGAAATATTTACGACCATATGATGTACTACTATCCACTGGCTGAGAATCAAAAACGTCTTAAACGTTTTATCACTAAGTTCGAGAAAAAGTTTCGCGAACTATTTCAAAGTTACTATTTCAACTGGCAAATGCCGTTGACAGTGATGGCAGAAGTTTATACGAATATATTTTAGTCAACTGTCCGATGATAAAAAAAACTCTATACTGAGAGTTATAACCCAAATGCAGATGTGCTGAGTCACTGCCTAACGTTTAGGATTATGCAATTCGATACATCTTCTTTCTATTCCACATCATAAATCGCGTGTTTGTAAGCGTGCTCAGCACAGTAAAGTTAACGCTACCAAATAAACTAGAAAATATAGAAATATAATGCGTCACGAAAGTGGTAAAATAATTAGAGCTTCAGCGTTTAAACCGCATTGTAGTCCGGCAATTGGTTTGCGCCATAACCTACTCTCGATTCTGCTATTTTGTCAGCAATAATTGCATGCAATGATTCAAAGTAGATTATATCATGTACATTTTCTCGAGAACATTAAATTTATTATTTCGTAATAATGCATGTATCTTGCCTCCTTGGTTTGGAACGGTACGTGACCCCAAATACATATTGTACAGTTAATACACATCTGGTAAAAACATATTTTGGTGTTTATCCCAGAAAATACGAAACTATAGTGAAACATATTAAGTCTGGTGTTTATAAAAAAGAGTAAGAACTTAGACCCAAAAAGAAGTAATTGGTTTAAAAGATTACATAAAATGGGAATTATTAAATAATCAGCGAAATTTTCTTTCGAATATGAATTCACCGTTAAATAATTTGAATATTGAAACCGTTATTGAGAAGCAAATCATTAAAAATGATGCAATTTTAGAATCAAATCATTAAAAATAATGATAATTTACGCGAATTGGAATTATTAAGTAACACCAAAATTAGAGAAAAAAAGAAAGAAGTACCTGAAACACAAAAAAAGTAGTTATAAGTAGAAGTTGGAGCACTTCGAAACTACGGCCTAATTATAGTAAGCATTACAGTTATGTTTAGGTCTTACTATCGTTTTTAGTTTTCGTTATTTAATTAATTTAGTTATAAACAGTACTTAATTATTAACCGTACCTTAAAACTATCGTTATAATTGTTTTTCCAAATTTATTGGACACCCTTAAGTTTTTGTTGTTAATAATATTTTATTTTTTTTAAATTTTAACCTTAACGTGATTTTTACAGTTTATTAACCATTAGTTATGAATATTTGCTTAACTTTTTAAAATAATTGTAACGTTTGCTTTATGCAGTGAAGCGAAAAGAATAACGTTTAATTTATACTCAAATCTTAAAATTCATTTCTAGACCTATCCTTAGTCTTGAGATTTCTTTGCAGCTCAAGATTAACCATTGTTTAATACCTTAGTATATATATTGCCTTAAAAACACATCGCATTTAGTATTCATTTGTTTTATTTTTACTTAATATTGTGTTTAACACATAATTATATTATTATTTGCCTAAACTTATTGACAACAATAAAAGTCGGTTAACTTCAGAGCGAATGTGTACAGTTTGTGATGAGGTTAAGTGAGAAACTTTTCTCAATTCTTATTTTTAGTTTTTTTCTCATCACATAACAGTTAATGCAAACTCCTTTTTTCAATATTTGAACGTTTACTCAATAGTCGGAAAACGCTTTGCTACCACTGTTTATATCTTTAATTTAATTTTATCAGCTTTTCAACCGCTAGAAGTCAACGCAAAAAACAGCGAAAAAATAAATAAGCAAATTAACTGCTAGTCTAGCAAAGTGTGTGCTAAGCATAGCACATTTTCAGTGGCATACCAGCCTTTTTGCTACAAAACATTTTTCATTACGAGAGTATTGTTATTTATATTTTCTTTTATTATCTAGTGGGGGTATTTGCGCGAGCTGTTGGAAAGTTAATAGAGTTACCAGAGTTGCCAGAAGAATGCGAAATAACACTAAGGGAACTAACTCGACATGAGCAGTCTTTGTGGCCAGATCTGTTTCTTGAATCTGGACGCGAAAAATAAAACAGTATTAAATACTGTATATGAAACGAGTAATAATAAATTTCATTGTTTGACAGCGTGAATTTTTAGTAAAAATTTATTAGTTTTTCAAATTGTTATAGTTAACGAATTATTAACGACCAAATTCACATAACTAAGTAAAGTGCCCACATTAAAAAAGATTATCATTAGGTATGCTAGAGTTCTCAAAATATTAGCTTGAGACCGTTCCGCTTATTCTTGAAAAAAATATAAACATGAATATATGAGTTATTGTTTGTAGATTAGAATTGAAAATAAAACATATATGGCCATTAATGCCAAGTAAACAAAATTAAATACAAAAAAAGTAAAGAAAATTTGACGAAAAAATTTAACTTTACTTTTCTGAGCTCGCGTTTAAACACGCGTTTTATAATGTGATATAGAAAGAATGTCTTGATTTGCATAATCCTAAATGTAAGGCAGTGACTCTTTCTAAATCATAGCCCGAGTTAGAGCATAGATCGTTTACCGCTGTGCCATTCGATTTAGTTATGTGAATTTGGTCGTTAATATTACGTTAGCTATAAGAATGTGAAAAACTAATAAATTCTTACTAAACATTCACTCTGTCAAACACTGAAATCTTATTATTACTCGTTTCATAGTCAGTATTTAATATTGCTTAGTGTTTAATGCTTAAAGTACTCCGATTCGAATTGTTCTGTTAAAATCGCCGATGATTTGTTGCCAAATGGGGAGAATTATTTTTTCTCATCTGATCTTCTAAACCTTACTTAAAATGAAATCAAACATTGTCTTAGTGCAATATTACAGGTGTTTCTTTCTTTGTGACTTTGCAAAAGATGTGCTTATAAAAGAGTTTGTTTTTGAAGAAAAATGTCATTCAATTAATTTATTTTAAGAGATGAGTTTAAATAGAAATCATGTCTGTTGTCGAAGCTGATTTTTTGAAAAAGCAGCATGCTTTTCGCGAAGGTATGTCCACTACGAAGCACGGTTTTTCAGTAATTAAAGTATTTCAATGAAGGTTTACGACCATATGATGTACTATTATCCACAGGCTGAGAATCAAAAACGTTTTAAACGTTTGAACTCTAAGATCGAGAAAATGTTTTGCGAACTATTTCAAATTGACTATTTCAGACAATACAAGATATGCAACAAAGCGATGGATTCTGTTCAGCAGTCATTGCAAAAATCATATCAAATGCAAAAGAATATAATTAAATAAGAAAAAATTACGAAATTAAAGACAACACATTATACAAAAAAGAAAAAGAAACATGCAGAGAATATCGCATACCAAATCGTAATACCAGAGAAATTAATTACAATAATTCTCAATCAATATCATGACAACAAGGCACATATAGGTCAAGACAAACTCGAACAAGAAATTAGTAAAAGATATTAGTTTCCAGCAAAACGTTGTAAAATTAGAGCATATGTGGAATCATGTACCATATGTCAACAAAATAAAGTTCTCCATCAAAGACTTTATGGTGTGACACACCCTTCATTGCGACCATTACTACCCTTTAAGGCCATCAACGTTGATATCATGGGGCCTTTAGGCCGCACTACAGAAAAAGGTCATCGATTTATCATAACAGCAACATGTCATCTGATCCGATATTTAAAGCTACTAAGATAGCAAATTCAGTGTTTGCTGACAGTGTCTAAAGTTTCATTGTTTCATAAATCGTGAATTATTAACGTATATTCCAGAAACAAATGTAAATATGCTTAAAATTTATTTAATTTTATCAATTTATTGATTCTGTTTAAACTTATTATTTATAATAATTTTTATCACAATTTTATCAATTTTTCCGGTTTCGGATTTTTAATAATTTTAAATTTATGTCTAATTGTATGTCACCTCTAATATGCATGCATTGCATTGTTTACTTTTAACGATTTTAAAACGTTTTTAATCAGAACGACTCGACATAACAAAGATAGAGTCGTTCAGCGAATCAAAAATTCAGAACTGATTCGAGCGGCGGTTACGATGATGTTCTCACATCACCTCGAAAAGAGTGGTAAAGTTATCGACGAACAAGATTTCGAATTAGTGACGCAAATAAAGAAAGACATCGGAGAAGGTATGCCATGGCGTCTCTATTACGACATTTGCGGACTCGAATGCATTCAATTTAGTCCAATCATTATTGTCATACAAATCGCGTACACTCTGGACATCAATGAAAAATCAGTGAATCGTGTCTTAAATGTCTTCATGCAACGCGACAACAATTATTTTACCGATGATTTGTCCTTCGCTTACGACGCGGTGAAGAGTTTTCTAGAGATGACAGCTCTTACAGTAAAAAAAATTTGTTTACCGCAGTCTTCACGCCTGGATTTTCGGATATATTCGTGTCTATCTTGATGATGAGAACAGATTGTGGACAATCCGTATCATAAGTCTCGGATATATGGCTTTTCTTTCTGGTAGACTCAGTTTCGTCGTTAAAACGTTTTACGTTCTTAGAAGTGTTGGCGACTTAGAAACAGAAGTGGAAAAAATTATTGATCCACGAGACGATGCAGAAGTACCACCGATGGCAGTATTACGCGAACGAATCTTTATTAATGAATTCAACACCATTCATCAGAGATTTCAGAATAAATGTTTAAATTTTGTGGGTTCTGCTCATAATTTAAACACTCGTAACGTCGAAGGCTTCAGTTTTATCGACACGACAGAAGAATAAATTCTTTTTAACGAATATTTTAATCGTTATGACGAACCGATGGCTGAAACAATGATGTGTTATTATTTGGCGTATGTTTTTCACGATTGCGACCAAAACGACCGCACATACCATCGAATGAAGTATTTGGCGATGCGATTCACCTTTAAATTGATGTTCGATTTTTACTTTCTAAAAAGAATCAAACTCGCCATCCCTAGTATTGACAACTGTGGAAATATTAGACAACTGCTAACTTTTATGCAGTTTCGTGTTTAGTGATCAGTTCGGAAACGTGAGCAAAAAATAAAAGATGAAATCATCAAACAATTGATGTCAGCGATGGTTAGAGTCTTCCGAAACAGTTGTCGCGTATTTTCAAACAGTTGATTACAACATTTTGGACACAACGCTTACACCGAATCGAAATTACGAAATCGCTATAACACCGAATTTATTTCATTTCGATTTCGAAATGACACGCGAGTCAATCAGAGCAGTGGCAAGAGTTTAACGAATTTATGAATTTTTTGATTTTTTACTTTCATTTTCACTACATTATCGATATTTCTAAATAATTTTATTATTAGTTTTAGGGCAATGTTAGACAATAATCACTTTATTATTATATTCGTTATTATAATTAATTATAAGCCTTTGGCAAAGAGGGGGAGTGTTGGACGCCGTTCAACACTCTCAGCAAAATACTTATAAAAACTTTATAAAAGTTTCTTAAGAAAACATCATTTATGTATTTTCTATTAATATTATTATTCATTCGTGTATTTGAGTTCATTGAGAACTGTCAATAAAATATTTTATTACGATTTAACATAAATTGTGATTTATTTAAAATAAGTCAAGTGATATCATCACTGAAACCGAGCGTATCGGTCGACCAACGATCGATTGGCGAGTAGTCATCGAAAGGCTCGTCAGACTATTATCGCCGTTGCGCACATTTTTTCAAAATTTATTTGTGACTCGCAGCCAAAAAAGTGAATGTATTTCATACATTAGTGAACTGAATATATTATTATTAGAAACATATGCTTTCACTGCAAATACTTCATTGAAATGTACTGAGTTTTGAGTTTTTTTATTTCT
>JAQIVF010001257.1:0-14969 GCA_034698365.1 Steganacarus magnus
TTAACCTAAAAATAGATTATCTGATTCATCTATAGCTATTTTAGAGTGTTTAAGCTGTTTTTAATAATATAAGCCAATAGTTTTTTGAATTCAAAATTTTAAGCTAAATTATTTAAAAAGTATAAGCTCAGCTCAGCTTTTACATAAATTAGCTCAGCTCAAATGCAATTTTACTGAAAATTTCAGCTCATCAGCTTAGCTCAGTACGAAATGATTCAGCTCAGCTCAAAGCCAATTGAGCTGAATTTAAAATCAGCTCAGCTCCTTTTATATGTTTTTTTGTTCAGCTCAGCTCTCAGCTAAGCTCCAGCTCTAATTTTCGGGCTGATACCCATCACTAATTATTAAATAATTTTATATTTTTAGTATCCAATCCAGAAATTAATGGAAGTGTTGCGACATTTAATGAATGCTGTTCTCTAACATCGTCCTCAGCCTCACATTTATGTAGACCAACATTACAAAAATTACACTCAACCAAATCATTTTAACCAGAGTAATAAAACCCATCTGAAGCAAGTTTCTTAAAACTAATGTAGGGTATTGGCCAATATATATATAAGGCTCTATCCTATATTTTTCATAATTCATATCTTTTCCATTTTTACATATAATTTCTTTAGAACAGTCTGTTGTATCTTGTGCATGAAACATTTTATTAGTGCATAAATCGTATAAATTTCTTAAAATTTATAGTAGAGTAAAGTTTTAGAATGTTTGAATTGTAAAAACGAAGCTTTAGTCTTTAATAAATAAATTGTTACAAAATAAAACAAGATCGTAACGGTCATAATATCTGACTTCGTATTTTTATTTTAGTTATATTGATGTTATTTTATTAATTATGATGTTTTGGTCACAATGCTCACTACGTTTGCTCTCTCCTATATTAATCTATTTTAATTTTTTATCTTACATTTATCATAAGTCAAAAACACCATAAACCTTTTTATAGTGTCATTATTCGGTTTTATAAACCAAAAGTGGTATTATTACGCTTTCCATATAAAAGTGGCATTATTCCGCTTTCCCATACAAAAGTGGCATTATTCCGCTTTCCCGTACAAAAGTGGCATTATTCCGCTTTCCCGTACAAAAGTGGCATTATTCCGCTTTCAAATACAAAAGTGGCATTATTCCGCTTAAAAAGGTCTCCCATTTTGAACTTTTTTCGCCTAAAAAGCCTCCTATCAAGATGTCAACACACGGACAGACGGACAGACGGACAATCCCAAATCCATATACCTGCCTTGATCTTATCGAAGTCAGATAAAAAACAACGAAAGTGTTAAAATTTTATAACAAAATACTTAATGATGTGTTAAATGGTATGACTTTCCAGACTCCATTTAAGGTTTTAGCTTTACGATAGAAAAGTTGTTGTTTTAAGTATCCAAACCCAAAAAAATCTAGTGGAGAGCAATCAGGAGATTTGACCGGAATTTCTGAGTTAGGAATACAAGTGATTCCAGTTCTTTGCCTGACATTTTCGAGATACTGTCTTGTCTTTGCTGCTGTATGGCTGCTCGCTTTGTCGTGGTGTATGAAAACTTTATTTAACTCATTTGGATATAATTGTGGCAAATATTTGTCAATTAGTGGTGTCAAAACTTTGATGATATAAAAATCTGCATTGACTTTAGCTTTAAGTGGTACACGGAATAATTGCAAAGAACCTCTGCCAGACAAAACACCAACGACCATAAAAGCCTGAGAAAAGTTTTCATGCTTTTCGTTTACCCATTCTTTCGGGATTTCTTCACCTTTGTTCAAATAGCAAATTTTTGATTTCCGATTCCGATTTACATAGTCTTTGTATATCAACGCTTCATCGAGGGTAACAACAAACTCAAATTTATCTCCAGCTAACCATTGTTTATAAAGTTTTCTGCAATTAGTCTTTCGATTCTTTTTATGCGTATCAGAAAGTCGATGGACTTTGGTTTTTTTGCGTGTAATTTTATGACAATCTTCGTGAATAATTTTATGTATTGTCCGAAGACTAATATTGAGTTTATTTTTTATCTTTCGATATGATAATGGTGTTTCTTTAGTGATTATTTGCTTAACCTTTGTAATATTTTGTTTCGTTCTCGCAGTTTTAGTTCTTTTAAACACTGGTTTGTTATCACTTATTTGTCTTAAAATGCGAGATTTTCCGATATTTCTTATAGAATTATAAATGATGCGCACTGTAACATTAAAACCTAAATTCTTCAGCTTATCTTTTATAATAGATGGTCGGTTTCCATCATTAGAAAGCGTTTTAATTATAGTGTCTACTTCTAGAGATAATTGTTTAACCATTTTAAGTTAGAAATCGAAAAATGATATTTGTTTATGAAAAGTAAATTCTATTGTTCAAATTTGTTCTATTTCTAACAATTAATCTTAAGCGCGCGCTTAAATAATGAAAAATATAAAGTCGGAAAATGTTAAGTAAACACTCCTGTATATATACTAGTGTTGTGTCGCCTTCAAATTTTCTATTTTGATTGTATTTTGATTTTCGAAATTTTTGCATTTTAATTGTATTTTGATTTTGATTTTGATTTTTAAAATATTTTCCATTTAAATTGTATTTTGATTTTTAAAAGTTTTCTATTTTGATTGTATTTTGATTGAATTTTCAACTTTTTTTTATTTTAATTGTATTTTGATTTTGATTTTACTCTTTATTTACATTTTGATTGTATATTGATTTGTATTTTGATTTTGATTAATCAAAATTAAAATTCGATATAAAATTAAAATTAAAATCAAAAATACAAAATCAAAAACAACACTTATATATACATTCATATTTTTTTCAAAAAAGGTCGAAATCGTTATGCGTTTGAATAATTATATGCAGAATTTTATCGTAAAAGTTGCAACCATATATCAAAAGAATCGCTCCGCGATTTAACGAACTGTTAGAGCAAAATCGATTTGACACCCGATTGTTTGGCGTCGTTTGCGAGAATTACTGGTAAGCTGTATTATAAATATCAAGTGTCGAAAAAAAGGTTTTCAAATATAGTTAATTATTTATTCGATGTACAGTTAAGTTTAAGTTTTATTAGAATTATTTTAAAAACATAATATAAACAATTATAAAATATTTAAATAATTATATAAATCTGTAATATTAATCACAAATAAAAAATAAAGTTTACATTTAATTGGAATTCCGGGCAAAATTCGCTCCAACGGTCGGAACTTTGAAAGCTTATAACTTTTTGGTTGTGCAGTGATATGCGATACCGATTTCGGAATTCCAATAATTTATTATCACTTTGTGTTTTAGTGAAATTTATAAATTATATCACCAAAAAAATAAAATTTATATTATCTCTTTAAAAGGAAGACAGTTTATATCAAAGTTATTTTTAAGGAAGACATATGCTTTTCAATGTGCAACCCGTTATAATATAATATTAGTAACCATTGACATAAATAATATAACCAATAGACTGCCTGATATCCTAACGATTACAAGTGATAAGCATTGAAAAATATATTAATAAAAATATATGAATTTATTACATAAACCAATAAACTTTTCAGTTTTAAACGAATTATGTTTAAAGTTACCGTAAAATTATGTATAAAAAGCGATTTTTATTCGTTTCGATATCAGACAGTCGATATCAGTGAATGTTACAGTAATTAAAACCATTAATACGATCCAAAAACAATACAAATTTAAGTCAACTAAAATACAATGAGCTCTATTGTGAATGAGTTACACACCTCTTGTTTATCCATATATTTAGTGAAAATAATTTGAATTAAAATTCTCATTTAAACTAAAAGCTTATTTAGTCGGGTAATCATTTTGCTGATTATATGGCGGCGGAGTATTTGAATAATTCGGTAGCGGTTGTCCACCATATACACCCATACCACCCATAACACCATTGTATTGTTGCTGCTGTTGTTGTTGAGGATACTGATAACCAATAACAGTTGTCGAATACATTGGAATCAAAGTTTGCGGCATTGGCTGTGTTGTTTGTATAGTGACCATCGGGTACGCAACCAATTGTGTTCCAACTTGTTTCAGGTCTCTATAGAACTGAAACGCCAGTCCAGTTATACAGACGCTCATCAATAGTGAGGTGAAATTTTTGAATGTGATCAGAAACGAGACAATATTGAGGAATGCGCTCATTGACATCATTATGGCGTATGTCAGCGTTAGACATCGATTTTCTTTGTAAGCACCAATTAAACCGAAAGATTGGATAAATATTACCATCAGAGCGACAATTCTTAGACCAGCTTTTATCTCAATCTGTTTAAGAATATTTATTTGTTTTTTGATCGATAGACTTTTTGTGTATTTTTAAAATTAAATTAAAAATATAAATAGTTTCTAAAATTTTTATTAAAAAAATTATCTTCATTGCGATTTTATAATAATAATAAATTTTAGTATATATCTGAATACCTATAAAATATCAAACGATAGATGAGACTTAATTGTATAAACGGGATTAAAGTGGAAACAAACGGGATGAGACCGAGTGGAATAAACATGGAAAACTTAGGGATTCCCGCGAATTTTTTTTCCCGCATAGTAATCAAATTTAAAAAAATTGTCGCATACTTCAAATGGGTTTTCCTGATCCCTTAAATATTTCAAAAGTTAATTAAAACTTCCATTTAAAATAACAATTAATGCTTTAATGCAGATAATATCCAAGATGTTAATAAAATTTATATTCCATATACGGATAAATTTACTTTATAGTGCTTTATAATTTGACAATTTTAATTGTGGGATGGAGTGGGAGTGTAAATAATATTCTAATATTTGAACCACTGCTAAAAAGTACTTACAACCGAATAAGTGTTGCGTTAATAAACTAAAATAAGATCTATAGTACTGTTAACTTTTTACTTTAGTATATTCTAAAAGACTTCTGTACAATTACTCTAAAAATTTAAAACAACTTATAAAAGATTACCTTAGCATCCTCTGCTTGTTTTGTAGTTGCAGTATTACTACTACTACTTCCACTTTTAGTATTTGTTCGATCCTGAGTAACGGCATATTCCTTATAAACATATTCGGTGCTATAATCAGAATTAAGTAATAATATCATCATTAAGAAGATATATATTAAGCAAATCGCGAATAAACTCCATTTTTTAATTTTAAAACTCTGTGTTTCGCGTATATCTGTCATGACTTTTGTAGTGATATTATTTTAACACGTTTGGTGCTGAGGTGCGCATACAACACAGTGTGTAAAAAATGGAATTGTCTTCAAAGATGTCAGTATATTAGTCGCTAGTAATGCGTAATATCCTTCAGACATCTTGGAGTCCTAGTCTCTAGTATCATCTCAACGAAGATATTAAGAACACACGCGCACAAACGTTGCGAAAGAGAACATTATAATTTTTGCATCGTATTTGTTCACTAGAGTGAAGAGTTTTTAGTGATAAAAACACACACAGCAGTAAACAACTAAAACAGTGATACAATATGTGATGAGGAGAGCGCAGTACGATTGGAGAAGAAGTGATGCTACGTATGCGTCAAGTATTGTTGTTTGTCCTTCAATGTGAGCGCTGCTAAAAAATAGAGCACAAAACTAGAGCGAACTCAGAAAAACAAAACAATCAATAATACTGATGATGCTATTGCGCACAACGATATAAGCATAACGCACACAACACATCCGATATAAATAAGTGTGTGATTTGTTATTATTATGATACGTAATGTTCTAATTGTTTTCAATGTTGTGCTTTCCTTAGTTTTGCATTGTTTTGAAGAAAAAATATATAAATACATCTTATTCTTGTGTTTACGACAATGTTTATTCAAAAGAAAAGTTTAATTTAGAGGTAATCGTTTGAAGGTCAATGATCTAAAACTGGTCATAAAGTGTTTGCACGCATCACCAATCAATAAACCACTTGCACACACACACACACACACACACACACACATCGTCATAGTTTCGCACACTGACAGTAATTGGAATTAAAAACTCGCATTAAAAATCCTTATTATACGCATATTTAGTCGGATAATTATATTTGCGACCACTTGAATCAATGTCCCACATATCTGAATAACGTGACGGCTGTTCTGATTGTGGTGATCCACCGTATACTGCCATACCATCATTGTATTGTTGCTGCTGTTGTTGCGGATACTGATAACCAATAACAGTTGTCGGATACATCGGAATCACAGTTTGTGGTATTGGCTGTGACCATTGTGCTATTGTGACCATCGGTTGCGCATGTAATTGCTCTCCAATATTTTTCTGGTTTAATGTGAACCAAAACGCTAGAATTGTTACCGCGATATTGACCATTGCTAAGCAGAAACCTTTGAATGTGATCACAAACGGGAAAATATTGATTAACGTGTATAATAAAATCGCTGTGGCGAATGCGGTCGATAGACAGTGATCTTCCATGTATGCGCCAATTATACCCATTAAGCAGAAACAAAAAAACAAAAATGCTGCGCAAAATATAGCTTTTTTTAGATTATTCTGTAAAAAGGACTCAAAAAGTGTAAATAGAATTAAGTTTCGCGTACTCTAAAAAAATAACATAAAATAAAAGTGAATTACCTTAATAACCTCTGCATTAACAATAACTGATCCACTATTAGTACCACTTTGTTTCCTCATATTAATACTTGTTTGTTGTTTAATATGATCTATGATTGCTGTATTTTCATATTCATTATAAATACTTTCGGCGAAATAAGCAGGCATTAGTAATACTATTATCATTAATAATGTATACGACACGCAAACCGAAAATAAAGTCCATTTTCTAATTTTAAAACTACGTGTGTCGCGTATATCTGTCATTATTTTTGTAGTGACCAATTGTGGATTGCGCTGTGCAGTGCATTCCACACAATGTGTACGAAAACTGGCGGTCGAGGATTTATAAAATTGATTTGCGTGTTAATAATAGCAATATAACTTATTCGTTGCTTGTATTGGCTAATGTGCACACATTTATAAGTTTTGCCTGTTGTATCGCCACAATGATTTTATGCACAGAACAATAACGTGGCGAAAGACAAATATGGCATTAAAGTTATTGACAAAACAGCGTATAATAAATTTTACTTCATATAAGCAAGGTGTTAAAAATTCTTTGATAAAAAGCGTGAAAATTCTTTGCAAAATCTTTGACTATTTTTCAAGTATTCTTTGAACAAATTTACCAAATTCTTTGAGTATTCTTTGACTAAAATTACTTTTATATTTGAAAATCTTTATAAAATAGCGTATTTTTAATAAATTAGTCATTGAAATGATACAATTATGAATAGATTGTACATTTAGTCTTATATATTCAGTATTTTTAAAAAATAAAGAAATTATAATAAAAATATTTGAATTATTAAAAATTCTTTGAATTAATGAAAATTTCTTTGAGATTATTTTCAAAAATTCGCTGGTTTTCTCAAAGAATAATTCTTTGAGAATAATAAAATTCTTTGACACTCATTGATCAAAGAATATTTTACTCCTTGCATATAAGTTTACTTTAGACGAGAGTTTTCTAGACACACATTGTATTACAAATAAAATAAAATAAAATAAAATAGTGTTACAATATGAGATCAGAAGTGAGAAAAATGGAGATGTTTTGAGTAATTCAATGAGTGAGTGAGTGTGCGCGAAGTGAATGTGAATGTTAAGTCTGCTACAAAATATATAGATTATAAAAAAACTAGAACTAGAGTGAACTCGAAAACACAATCAGTACTTGTGATGCAATCAACAACAATAACCAGCGCACACGCACAACATATTCTATGATAATATGTGATCATAACAGAATTTTGTGAAGAAAATAAACTTTTTTTATCTTTTCGTATTTTTTATGCCTGTAAAGTGTTTTAAAATATAGTTTTCTTAAATAAATAAAGGTCATTAATCACATAAACAATCGCTTAATTATTTATTACTAATTGTAATGAACTACTTTTTTATCAAACGAATAAATAAATGCGATTTCCTTAAAGCTTAACGCTTTTCCTTAGATATATATATATATATATTTCTTTAATTTACTCTTTAATATAAAACTGAATAATTTATATGAGTTTTTAGAATCTCAATATGAACAGTGCATTCTATTAATACATTCTATTAAATAAATAGTTATATTTTAAGTATGTTTACTTTAAAATTACTTAAATTTAACTTTGGTTTCTTCTCTAGTTTTTTAACCAATTCCTTATCTCGTTGTTGTAAATATTAAGAATAAATTTTCTCAAACTTTAATTTTCATTGAATCAAATAAATTTATAAGATTTTAGCTAAAATTAATTGTGTAATTGTGAATTTTAGTTGATAACTGTAGTTTGGATTTTATTCGGTTTATTCAAAAAAATTCATATTTTGCTTGTCAAATCTTTATTAATTATATAACTTAATAAATTAAAAATAAAATTTATAAAAAATTTTTAAAAAATTAATTTTTAATTTTTAAACCCCCCTTAGAAATATTTCATAAAAATATCGATATGACATTAAGATTTTAAGATAAAAATTATATTTTTATAGAAATAATGATATAATTGCAATTTCATACATAATTTAATGTGTAATTTGACTAATTTTTGTCAGGTCAATATAACCGCTCAAATTGGATACAAGATTTCACTTTATTTTGATAGTTTCGATTTTAATCAAAACTCATCGAGCGATTGCTTCGGATCTAATATGACGATTCGTGACGGCGTTCAACCAAACTCTCCATTAATCGCTACGCTATGCGGTACTGCATTGCCTGACCCCATATTCTCGCACAGCAATCAACTTTATATTAATATTACAAACTTTGAGTTATGGTAAATGTAAAATATCGTGATATTTTTATCAATTTAATATCTAATAAATTTTAATGAATGGATAATATTTATTAAAGGATGAGTTGTTTTTGGTAAACAATAAAAAGAGTTAAGATATTTTACAACTTATTTAAATTTTACAACTATATTCGTTACAAGAAAAAGAGCTAAAGTTTAATAAGAAATTCAATTGCATACTGTGACCATCCCGAACAACCACGATCCTCAAGCTGAATAATGCTATTGTCACTTCTATTGGATTTTTTAGAGATGCATATGAATTTTGTTGATCACAGAGAGAATGAATTATAGGATAAAGAAAATGAATGATTGCATATAGAATATAAAAGATTAAAATGGAAATAACGATACCACGATTGAGACTATAAAGTTATTTTTATAACAACAAATTACTTTTATACAAAACGCTGTGCACTGAAAGACATGTCTGGTGCATTGGGGTAAAAGGTTCTGTATGGCTAATAAGAACTACGTCACACATAAGCAAAATTGAATACATACTAGATATAGGTTTAATAAATAGATTAGAGTACAAAAAATAGCTTACAAATAACCCTCTCAAATTCGTTAGATTCAGCGAAAAGATAGGTTCGATAGACAAGTCGAGCGAACAAATCTCCCGCAAAATCTCACAAATTTTACAAAAATCTCTGCGTTTTTGTACTCTATTATATTTTATTACAACACATTTTTTTGATTGTTTTTATTTAATATATTTGTCATAGTATATAATTAAATAGTTATATAAATACTAATTTGTTTATCTGTTAAAATTGAGTATTTATTTATTATATAAGAAAATCATAAAAAATTTATTTTGATTTTAAAACAATGAGTATTATATTATGTTATTAAATTTAAACATCAATGGATGAGCAAGTAAAATCAATTATATTAATAAGCATATTTTAAGTAAAAATACGTTATAACATTATCAAGTTAAATATAGATATGATAATATTAATTATAATAGTGGAAACATCAATTATTAATATATATATGAGTACATTATTATATTATCTTAAACATTATTTTTCATATATATAATATTAGAGTTGTAATTACATATACATTTATATTTTACTACTGAAACGAACATTGTGACTAACATATTTTTATATTTCTTCACGTAGTAACAGATATAGTAGATTCTGAAACTTGTCTCTAAGATCAATAGATAAAAGTGGTCGTTTTCTAGAATTATTTTGCTCAGAACTATTTGATTCGATATTCGAAAAAAGGAATCTAAAAACGCATTCATTGTATCTCTTCATGATTAGATTTAAAATGTAATCAATTTTCTATTAATATTAAAATGTAATCAATCTCACAATATTTAATTTTTTTTTTAAATATTTGAAATATTGATTGCCATATTTCAAATAATGTACATAAAGTTTGTCAGAATACTTTGCTTCACTCTCCGAATTGACATCAAAGCGTTCTTTCAATAAATTATTTATAAGGTAAGTTAAAGCGGTTGAAATAATGTTATCGAACTCAGTCGTGTTTAAAAATTTTTTTAGTCCAAAATAATTATATATAAAAGCATTAGGAAACCCAAGAGTTTGGAATATTTCAATTAAATTAAAACCCACTAATAAATACATCTGAGAAAAAAATAAAATTTCATTTCTAATATCTACCATGTTGTTGTTAATAAATTTAATGTAAGCGATATATCCGCTTTCGTCGCATAATGACACTTTTAAAACTCTCATTTGGACTGCTATTCTTATTTTTTACAGTTTCATTTGCTATACCAAGAAAGTGAATTAGAAGATCAGTTCTAAGTGGGTCTCGCAAACTATAATCGTGAATAGATAATCCACTATTTTTCTCTTTGAATATTATCTAATTCTCTAAATATTAGGTGTAAAGGTCGACTGTTGGGGAATGGAGAGTCCAACGAGCTGAAAATGATGTCTGTATTTGGTCCATAACTTTTTTAAATGTTTTGTGAAAGTGCTTGGCTCCATCAATATGTTTTTATTATGCGATTTTCGAAAGTATAATTTTTAGTCAGATCATAATAAAATGGGTTAATTTTATCTATTAATTATTATAACTAAAAATTTCAAACGAATATCTTTGATTGATATAACTTTTGAATAGACATGAAAATATATAAAAGATTTTTTTATTAAATTATTTTATTACCTTTAATGTCTGTTTAAAAGATATAGAGCTGTCAAAATTTTGGAGTATAGTGTATTATATCGAAGTAAACAATTAAGAACAAATTCACTAGCATACACAGAGTATGCACTTATTTAAGATATTTCTTATTGCAGAATTTTATGTTATGTTTTCACATACGAAACTTAATATCAACTAAAACTTAGATATTTCGTGACTAGTGTGTCAAAAGAACTCAGCGAAAACATAGCTCAATCTCACATAGTATTTAAGGATACAAAATAAAATCTTAAAAATATAGAAATAGAATGAGTAAAAATATTATTACTTTTAAATTTAGGCTATTTAATTTTTGTTTTGGATAAAACGGTATTTGTAATTTATAAAATATTATAGGCTACACAATTAATTACTAAAAATTTTAATATATCATAGTTATGATTTTATAAAAAATAAAAAAGTATTTCAAAAAATTTTGTAATATTAAATTTTGAATTCTGTAATTTTTATTAATTATAAGCGTTTTAATAAAAATTTGTTTTTAATCATATTTAAGTTGAGTAATATAATAAAAATAAGAATAAACAAAATGCGCAAGAATATAGGGTCCAGTATTTTATTGGGCATTGTATTGAAGAATTATTCGGAAAAAATGGTTTTTTGCTCATAACATTCGACTTGAAACATATTCAATTCTTTGGGGTCATTGTTCTTTATATTATATTAAAATTTGAGGTGTCATGGAGTTTTATTGATTTTTAAAAAATTCCAGAAATTTTAAAAATAAAGTCGAATATCTACGAATTCCCATTACCTATAGTTATAGTATCACTATAGAATATAGTAATCAATCTGTACATGCGTATTATATATGCCACATATGCTAAAACTATTTCTAGTGCATGTAATAAAATAAGGAATTTTCGAGAAAATATCGATCGATATTTTTACTTCGTTGATAAGCTTCATTTAGGCGTTGGCTATTGTCAGGAATAGTAACTCAAAATTTTATTCTCTTAAAAATAGTTAAATTTATAGTTAAATGTAAGTTCTATTTAAACTAACTTTGTTATAATCATATTTTAAAAGTGTAATATAATTATATATAATAATATATAATATAAGTGCAACCACAGGCGGTTATCATCGCCAATTTCAGGCTCGAACGTAACCTCTGATTCCTCTGAATGTCAGACACCACTGCTTACGCACTGCATTGAGTTTTTCAAGCTCGGTCATGTTACCGGATCCCGGCTACAAATCCTTCGGAACAAAAGCCAGTGGCCACGGTCAGAAATGACTATTGCACGGCCACACGTGGAAACGAACACGGATGCTTCAATAGAGGGACACTCACAGCATGCTTTTTTTCGACAATTGTTAACTTCAAAATCAGGGACTTCAAAAAATGAGAAATTTTAGCTTAGCTTCATGGTTAAAATTGTTAGTCTTCTAGCGCCAAAGAGACAATTTCAAGTGCTCAGTGCTAAGTGCTAAGTGAAAATTGAAGGAAAACTGGCGGTTCCTTTACTTGCGATTTTAAATGGTGTTAAACAAAAAGAACCCAAATAGATGCTTAATGACCCTCCCAAACTCTAACTCTTAAAACAATTTCAGATTATGGTAGATTATTTAACCAGAACGTACGCCAGAAGCAAATTTACAACCAATTGGTTAACTGCTGCTGGAGAATCATCAAAAACATCATCTCTTTGCGAGTATACTTATCTGTGGTTCAGAGGAAAGGATAAGAAATTGAGAGAAGACGCAATACAAAATTTTATTGAAATTGGATGTGAAGGTATCAGTGAAAAATTAACACTACTTAATTCTTTTTCATTAAAATATATTCTTTTCTTTTCTTTTTATACAGAATATGGCTTATATGGTTTAGATAAATTTAATGAGAATGAAACCAATTGTATTCTTGAATTGGCGACGAGTTTAAAATTAATAACTGAGGCTGATTCGGACAAATCAAGAATGCATCAGTACGCAGATGCATATCACAAAGCAATGTCCGTTAGTTCGAGGCGAAAATTTACATGTCATCTTAGCTGTATCGTCATACTTATCATGACTTTATGAACTCACACTACCAAAGGGATATTAGTTCAAAGGGAGAAAAACTATAAAAACAATCTAAACATCATAAGAGATCGTTAATACCGAGAAGAGAAAATTTAATAAGACCTTCAGTTTTACAATATAATCCAGGAATAAGTTAGCAAAACAATGAATGAAGAGATAGTTTCACCTGAAAGATGTTATTGAAAATGAGGTAATTTTCTATAAATCAAAGTTAATGTAATATTTAACCAAATGTTTTAACTGAATTCCAATATCGATCAGTAACAAACAACAGTTCCTATCACTGAATCGCAAATTAATTCTAACTCTATGCTTGAAACTGAAATAAATGTAAGAACACAAGTAAATTCCGATGAAAGTGCTAATACTGTTGAGCAACAGGTCTCTTCTCCTAATCATGAGTCAGAAAATAATACATCAAATATCTCTGAACTTAATAATGACACTCTGATTGTGTATTATTAGTACCATTACTTCCACTAGTAATATTTGATGGATACTGAATATTGTTAATTTCATTATAAAAATCTTCGACGCCTATATAAGGCATTATTGGTATCATTATATTTAGGCATAAATAAAACCCATTTTTTATTTTTAAATTTACGTGTTTCGCGTATATTTATCATGATTTTTTAGTGTTATTATTTTAAGCAGTTTAGCGCTGCTGTGGCGCGCATACAACGTAATGTGTGTGTAACAAAACCGGCGAATAAAACATAAATGGAAATTGTCTTCTTTGATGTCAGTTGTGAGTCACTAGTATTTCGTAATGTCCGCCAGACATGACGGAGTCTATCTCTGGTATCTTAACAATGATATTAAGCACACACACACACACACATTGCGCACAAACACTGCGAGCGAAAGTGAACAACACATTAAAGTATTAAAGGTATTGACAAAACAAAATTATTTTCGCATCAATTAAGTTCATCGATAGAGGAGAGTTTCCTTGACTCACAAAAATATTTATAGACACAGCAAAAAAGCTACAAAAATAGTGGAAAATTATGTGATGATTTGTGTGAGCAGAACGTGTGGAGTTGTGATGCGATGCAAAAAGTCGATGAGTTTGTGTGTCTGTGTGAGTGAATGTGAACGCTGCTAAAAATACAGCATAAAAGCCAGTTCGAACTCAAAAAACAATCAATAATACAACTGCGCACACATAATATATGCTAACAATGTTATAACTAGGGTGACCAACTGTTATTATGACAGGCCCTGAGAATTTTAAAAAAGTGAATAATTTAGCCGGGAGTTGGGCGGGAGGTATGAAACGCAACAGTTACGGCCGGGAGAAATAATTTATACTTTATAAAAGTTTCCATGGGAGACGGGAGACCAGCAGATAAAATCAAGGAGAATCCCGGAAACCGGGAGCATTTGGTAACACTAGTTATAACCCGTGCACACACACACAACACATGCTATGCTATGATGTCATTATTACAGAGTCATTTTAGAGTTACAGAGTTATTATAGAGTGGAATATCACAAGTATAAAAAATAATGTGTTCAGCTAATAACAAATATTTAAAAAACTATGACTAAGAAGAGAATCAATTTAAATTCACTTCGCAAACAATTTTTATGGATCTTTGCGGACAAAATCAATTATAATTGTATTTACGCTTTCGTTTGCTTTTCATAAAATAAGTTTTTTTTACAAAACTTTGATTTTTATTTAAATTTTATTATAAAAGTTAATTTAAAATACCAAATAAATTGCATTTATTTCACACAAATAAAATCTCGAATCAACATAAGTAATTAAGCATTACATGTGAGCTCGAAGTATGATTACCGTAAATTAGTGTGTATAGCGCGCACACTTGTATAACGCGCATCTAAAATTTTTACAAAATTTTACTTTTTT
>JAQIVF010001258.1:0-14966 GCA_034698365.1 Steganacarus magnus
ATTTTGTCTCCTAATTCCGATCTCTAGCAATCACACATCAAAAGCATCGAGTTTTATAACGGTTTACTATGGGAAAAGTTTTGACCACTTTTAACTCTCCTAAACCCCCTCTAAATTAAATGCTAAAATTATTTTTAATATTTTACCAGTCCCTGGTACCAAGAGCTAAAATCTTCTCACTTTATGTGCACCTCTAGCTCTTGCTGTTTGGTCACAATTTCCAACTGAATTTTAACCTCTTAGCACTTTATATTAGAGTATGGTTAGATACTATATATTTAAATTCTTACAACATTCGATGACTTTGTTTTACTATTGTTTATAGATTTTAACACTTATCGAAAGAATTGGTTTAAAACGCGTTGGATTTTCTTGCGGACAGTTATTTATTATCAATTATTTTAAAGTTTATCAGGTAATGTTAAGTAACATTTATTTTAGATACACTATTTAAATATTTAATTAGATTCTCTAATCTTTTCACAGATAATTACTTTAATTGTATAATATTTTACTTTTATTAAATCATATAAATATCAAACTTTAATTTTAGTTAGTGATCACTAGACAGTGAAAAGTCTATAACAATAAAGTTAATAGAATGTAAGTGAAATATCATTAATTTTATATTGTTTGTGTTCATTTATAAACAATAATAATTAAAAATAATTTTTTCACTCTATTATTGCTGAATTTTCCATCAATTATTTCAATAGAATATCTAAACTGCGTTTCTATTCATTCTAAGCAGAGAAGTAGAAAATTTTTTCTTATTTTGTTGTACACTAAATTTAATTATAATAACTGTAGTTAATGACCTGAACGTAAGAATCGCCAGTATTTGGTAGCGTTTTGTGCTTCATTTCAAATCAAACTTCGCTGGCGAATCAAAACATTAATTCGTATCACATTAAAGCTCAAGACAAACGATACACTCAGAGGCGGAAAATGTTACGACCCTGACGTCAACCCTTATTATTCATAGTACAATTCGCGTAAATGTAATCAGTTATCGTCTTTCACTTATATACGCAGCACTGCGTAAACCTTTGCGTATTCAAATATTAGTAATCTGTTGTTATTTAAGCTCACATACACTTATTATTGTTAAGCATTATTACATTTACTGTTCACTGAAACAAGTCAACACATTGTATTAATTTTTAGTGTAATAAAGTTGTATAGTTATTATAATTTGGTGAAAATTTTGGTAATCTATTGGGGCATTCCTTTAGATTTTGAGTTATAGATCCAAACTATCAGCGGTGCTGTGTCCAGTACCGTAACAAATATGAATTTAAAATGAAAACAATGAAAAAATTATATTAAATCCAATAATTCAATTAAACAATTTGGTGCGCTATATAAGGCTAGTAAAATTAACATTCACTCTATCACTACAGTCAACTTAATTTATTGTCCTAAATATAGGTAATTCTAATCTTTGTAAATAACTATTGAACGTTACATATTTTAACATTAAAAAGTAAAGATAAGACAAAGTGCAGTTATTTAGTAAAGCTTAGGCGCTTATGAGAAAAAATAAAATATTTGTGTATTATAAGTTGTGTAATGAGTAATAGTATGATTTATTTTCTAATTTTACACATAAGCAGAGACTGCTAAATTCATTTATAAAAAACGAGGACAAAAAAACGATTCATTTATTTATACATAAGTTGTCGGCGACTTCAAACACAAGTTATTTAAATTAGATAGCGATTATTGGTTTGTTTACTTAAAAATTATTCAGCGGTTTTTTTATAAATGAAGTTAGTAGTCTCTGCACATAAGCGCTTATGCTTTGTTTTATGGTAGGTTTAGTGTCTTTAAATAACTTCAATGTCAAACAAAATGTATATTTATTAATAAATTTATTTTTTTTAGTGAATTTTGATAAACAATCTTTTAATAATATTAAATTAAAATGATTTAATATTTTCTCAACAAATGCAATGCTTAACTCTTTAAAAACTACTTTAATACCACATATGTATATCAAATTGAGCCAATAAAATATTTTGATTGTGTTAAACATATTAAATATAAAAATTATTTTATACGATACATTTTAAAGCAAGGTTCATATTTGACTTGATTTTTAGATTTTAAAAGATGTCTTCTATTACAAAGAAAACTTTTATTAACCCTCCAGTGGAACCATTATTATAATTCCATACTAGGCAATAGTGGCAGAATTTTTATGCGCTGTACATAAGCCAACTTCCAGTATATTTCAAAGCATAAAATTTTTTTCTGCCACCATTCGAGACGCTTTTCAATGTCGTGTTACTTTTGCCTGATTCGTATACTAAATGCTATAAAACAAACTTTACATGCTATTAGCACTGAAATGTTATACAAAAAGGGGAAAAGAAATTTAGACATCAGCTTAAAGTAAAATTAATAATAATGTTATTAAAATTAATTAAAATGTTATTTTTTGTAAATTGAGTTGCAGATATATTTGTGAGGAATACCAAAAATTATAAGCACCACACTCAAGTAGTTTTAATAATACTATTACTCAAAGTGGTGGTGGCAGGAAATTTTTCTAGGGTTCTGCAGGAGGGTTAAATGCATTATTTTTCAATATTATTAATACTATGCGCGAAAACAAAGAATAGTATGTATTTATTAAATAAGTTCGGGAGATATTGTGCTATAATTTAGTTTCATATGTGATCGATTCAATAATTAATGAGTCTCTAATCTGTATGTTATCTAATACATAGCTCGACTTAAATTGACTTTAAACTATAAAATATTAATAAAACATTTAATAAAAATGTTTATTTAGTTTTGAAAGTTTAAACTAAAACATTATGCGTGACATTATATAATAGAGTGAAATATTATTGTGATTAATTTATTTTATTTTATTTATTTCATACTTTTTCTGAACAAAAAACTCAACAAAATCTTCATAAATTGAACCAATTTTAGGAAAATTCGTAATTATTTCCTGAATAAGGCCATCGGTTAGAATCTGTTTATCGCTCAAACGCCAGAAATAATTTTCGGACAATACTTCATCACAATTCGGTCGTTTATCAGGTACTGCTGATAGAAGTTTCTCGACTATTCTTTCCAATTAATTCATTTTAGGTCGCAATACTGAGAAATATTTTTTTTTCTTTTGCTAATAATAAAAATGATTAAATTATTAGAATAATATATTATAATTTGATTATCAAAAACTATCAAAAGAAAATAATAACTGAGGAAATTAAATTAAAGGTAAATAAAATTCAATACATTTATTTGAGTGATTTTCTTACTTTAAGTTAATATTGAATAGTTCTTGTGTTATAATTCTTAAACTTTAATTATTCACTTTTGTGGTATAGTGTGTGTCATATGAAATTTCTGGTGCTTTATAACCACGAGTGCCTTTATATTTAGTGTGTGATTGATCTGCAAATTCATGGAAAGTTGATAAACCAAAATCACATAATCTTAAAAATCTATTTTTAATCAAATTAGTTATAAAAATATTTTCTGGTTTTAAGTCGCGATGAATTATGGCTGGATTTTGTGAATGCAAGTATTGTACACATTCTAATATCTCATACAATAATTCACTGCAAATAAAACATCCAATCAATGATAATGTGTTATCAGATGGTGTTACACATACTCTCAAATATATCCGATAACGAGATAGTGAACGTGAAGAATACTAGACAAGGTCTGCCACACGTTGCCATCACTATTATTAGTTACGATCTTATGACGCGATTGAAAGGATTGTTTGCCAACCAATATAAAAACTATTATAAAATGCTTATTCTCGATGACAGCCATTACATTAAGAGCGGTAAAGCGAAAAGAACAGTACTGGCGAAAGAATTGGCCAATTCTTGTAAGAGTTGTATTGCTTAAATGTGTAATACTAAAAAACTACGCTTTAAAACAGTCAAAATAGTGTTATTATTGATCAGTTTGTTTCAACTGATAAAAATATTTTTAAATTTTAATATAACGAAATTTTAATCAATGTGAGCGATCAATAAATTTATTTATTTTTTAAAATAATTTTGGTTTTACTTTTATTACAAATAATTTGCTTCAATTTTATTTTAAGAAAGAACATTTTTTAGTTAATAATTTCATTAATTTTTTAATAGGGAAAAATTATTTAAATGGCAACAAATCAAACGAAATATTTTTACGTTTTTCCTGAGTGCGACAGAAGTATTTTGTTCGATTATATTTTCAGTCATACATTTGAAAATCATTTTGGAAAAAAAAGTGAATATGTTGAGACAATTATGCTCGATTGGCTTAAACAATTTATATTATATCAGGATAAAATTTGGTCTATGATTTATAACAGACAAAATTTCATTCCAAATGTAATACCAAAAGCATATACTAATTGTATCATTGCTTAAAGATTTATAAGGCATACACACCTATTTTTAAACTATTTCCAAGTTTACGTTACATGGTAAATATACAGATAAATTACAAACGTTGCCACTGGTTCAACATACCAAACGTCACCATATCCATGGGCATTTATTTTATTATCCATGGTTATGTAAAATGGATGTATTCAATAAAAATTTGCACGAATTTCATTTGATTAGAGATCATTTGATTTATAAACATAATATGATATTCAATAATTCTAATATAAAAAGATTTACAGAGATTAAGAGTATTTTTAAAGTTAACAGATTAATAAGAATCTTTAATATTTTAAATATATGTTAAGCACTGAAATAAAATTAGCTTGCATTAGTTTAAATTTTTAAAAATATTTTAATAAAAAATATACTTAAAAATTGATATTAAAACGTTAAGAATTTTTTATGTATAGGTTTTATTATTATCTTGCAATACAAACGGCCATTAAAGCAGTAATATGATTCAATTTAAGAATTTAATTATAATTTAATTTTAATTGAATTTTTTAAATAAATCACCGCTAAGCAGGAATAGATTTAAAAATAATTAGAGCCAAAAATTATTTAATAAAATTATACTCCAAACATTAAGATACAATATTTTAATCTCTTTACAATAATTATCTTCTTCCCGTTCTTTTTGTCGTCGTTTTAAGTTTGATCTCTCAAGACTATGAGCATTAGAATCTCTTTCTCGTTCTGTTATTCGGCGTTCTTCAAGTCTTGCAATCCGATGTGCGTCTGTGTTGCTCTGCTGCTCTAATTTACGTCGTTCTTCATCATGTCTTGCAAGACGATGGGCAGCTAAGTCTCTTTCTCGTTCCAGTTGTCGCCGTTCTTCATCAAATCTTACAAAACGATGGGCATTTAAATCTCTTTCTCGTTCCTGTTGTCGCCGTTCTTCATCAAGTCTTATAATACGATGTGCGTTCGTATTGTTTTGCTGCTCTAATTGTCGCCGTTTTTCATCAAGTCTTGCCTGACGACGCGATTCTGTGTCCTTTTTCTGGATTATCTTTCGTTGTTCTTCATTACGATTTTTGCGTAATCTTCTCATCCTTTCTTTTGCATTAATTTTTCTCAATTGTTTTTTATTCATGTTGGTATCTTCAATGGTAAATTCAAAGATTATTGTGAGATAATTTTAATAGAAAATGTTGTAAATTGTATTGAAATCGTTAACAAATTTTCGAAATTTTTTAGCAATTAAGTTATAAATTAACAATAATGAATATTATTATATTTAAAATAATAATCACATAATAGACTCCTACGTTTTCAATTAACAATTCAATATTAAACCTAATTATTTTAATAAAATTATCCAAACAATAGGTTTATCGTTTTTATAACAATTTAATGTACATCTTGTGCACATTTTGACATGAAATAGAACATTAAACAATGGATTATTATTATAATTAAAATAATAATCACATTATAGTGATAGCTATATTAGTGATAGCTACAGCTTAAGAGACATCGAGTTAGGGAACCGTTAACTAATATAAATTTAATTAATACCTGGGAATAAGATTATTGATGAATCCTAATCATCATGCATTAGCGATTAATTCCCATAAGTATCAATAACCTCTGCCAGGTAGGAATGGTAGGATATGCACGAGAACATTTAACACTGTATCAGTTAGTCATTATATAGTAGATCGATATCTGGCAAAAATGTTTTCACTGATATTAGACATGTTACCACTGCCAAACACCACCGTATGCTCGATTTGTTCGGATCAGCTGTATTAGTGGTAGCTACAGCTTAAGAGTCATCGAGTTACGGAACTGTTAAGTAGCTGATCTTGAGAAGTTAAACACATCATATAAATCACAGTATATCGAGCTTATTAAATTGTACTATAAATAAATCTGTTAAAATATTTTCAATAGTATTGTTAGGAGTATTTTAAAAAAGCTTTTATAACTGTTTATTTAGCGCATTATTTTTCATAGTAACTTTATGACATGTTAACTAATCAGACTAATAAGTTGTCTTTCATGTATTACAAAGTGTCAAGATATAACTTGTAAGTGCTAGACTTCTTTGACTAGAGGACTGCGAACAGACGGACAGACAGACGGACAGACAGACGAACGGACAGACGGACAGACAGACGGACAGACAGACGGACAGACAGACAGACAGACATTGTCAAATTCATATGAAGCGAGCTAAAAACCTATATTATTGTAACTAAATTATCGAAATACTCGTGAAATTTTAAAAAAATAGCGATGAATTATTTGAATTTATTCGATTTAATTCATTCATACTCTTTCTATAGAAAAAATTCAATAAAATTTTCTTCGATTGAACTGATTTGCGATGAATTAGATGTGATTTGAATAAACTGCTCATCATTTAGAATTTGTTTTTCACTTAAACACCATAAATGATTCTCAGACAACACTTCATCACAATTTGGTCGTTTAACTGGTACTGCAGTTAATAGATTTTCGACTAAAGTTTCCATATAAATCATTTTAGGTCTCAATACTGTGAAATAATTTTTAGTTTTTCGATTGCTATAAGTATGAGTGAAATAATAGAATTAAAAGTAAAAATAAGGTGTGAGCTCAGAATAAAACGCAATCACGTTACAAATTTTCACTAATAATGATGTGATATGACTTTTTTTAAAAACTCATATAAATCTTTTATTTAAATTAATTTTTAAATATAAATATAATTGTACTCACTTTATATCAATATTAAATATTTCCTGTGTTGGAATGCCTTAACTATAATTATCCACTTTTGTGGTATAGTTTGAAGTGCATGACAATTCTGGTGCTCTATAAAAACGAGTGCCTTTATATTTAATGCGTAATTGATCTGTGAATTCATGAAATGTTGATAAACCAAAATCACCTAACCTTACAAATCTATTATTAACAAATTTAGTTAATAATATATTTTCTCGTTTTAAGTCGCGATAAATTATGGCTGGATTTTGTGAATGCAAGTATTGTACACATTCTAATATCTCATAATATAACCACAAAATATAATAACCAATCAATGATAATGTGTTATCAGATGGTTGTAAGTCAAGAGATAACTTAAATCTTATCTTATAATTAACCGAACAATTATTACGTATATATAAAATAACTAATATATATAGACTAATATATATATATTAATACGTTTATACTGTTATACATTTATACGCTGAAGGAAACTTTATAGTTTTGCGTTCTAAGTTTATAACGATTCTCTTAAACTTTAATTACAAATTTTTATAATGTTATAAAAGAACAGAGGGTTTCTATCGAATTATTTTACTTCTCACTAAATTTATATGTGATAACTAAATATTTGTCATGCATTAATCTAAAACTTTGTTTAGTATTTAAAAAATTAATCATTATTTTATTTAGTATTATTATAACTGTGTGATACAAGTAAAACGTAATCAATTTTAAAATAAACTGTTTGTGCAAATTATTACGTGTCGTTGACCTCATTATTGGTAGTTATTTGACAAACCTCTACATTATAGTGGCGTTAATTGGTTTAATTAGAAATAGTAATTTAAATGCTAAAATTGGTGTGAAAAAAGCTTAGATGATTAAAAGCGTGTGTAAAAATAATTAAAAAGTTTACATTAAGATTCAATTATTTTAATATTATTCAAATTTAAAGAAAATACGTATGTATTAATTTAGAGAAGATTTCATTAAAATTTTAATGGATTTCGATGTCAAACAGTGTTTACTCTCAAATTTAATTATCCCCTTCATCTGGAAGTGATTTATTATCACTATATACATATGGCTATAGACACTAACAATTTTGATGTTTTTAGTAAATAATAGCATATTGTTTTTTAAACTAAATTTACATAAAATGTTTAACGAAGGCGTAACAATCGTAAAACACTGACAGAAAATTAATTTACTTTTTCCCATTATATATGCGATCATCATTTCTACAGCCAGTATTCATTCGTGATGTCTCTAAAATTAATTTTACTGCATAGACTGTTGTCTCGCTTTATTTTAGTCTTAATGTTGATTTCATCGATTTCTTTCACAGATAAAGATTTATTAGTAATAGCGGTTAAAATTTTATTTAAATTTTAGTTCATACACAATAATATATTTATTACATAAATTATTCATGAAAATGAGTGAATATTTCCAATGAGTATTATAAATCTATTTGTTTACTAAAATATTTTGTGAATATTTTTTAATAAATTGCAATTCACTGTTGAATTCGCAATTGTTTTCAATGTTGAATTCGCTGTAAAAAATGTGCTAAATATAACAACGTTTTTAAAATAATAAATTGCTATCTGTTAGTCGTTGTCAATTAAATAACATGATTCTAATTCTACTTTAAAATCGATTCTCTTTGATGAAGTGTTGGTTGAAGTGTAACTTTACTTATATTTCGACAATTATATAAAACAGATCGCTTAACACCAACACTAATATAATTGCTGTTATAGTAAATTATTATTAAATGAACTAAACTATTATGGCATTAATTAATTGTTTAGTTACGACTGATTTGTGCAATTTTGTGCTCGTTTGATCATAGTGTCACTTAAATATTTGGTCATTGTTTAATTGATTGATTAACTCAATAATAAAGAGTATTGAAAATTCAAATAAATCTATGAATATCATACACAAAATTATGGATTTGATTAAACGAATAGAAGTAAGAAATGTAGTAAAGCTAATCTGTTTATTGATCGCTATCTATCAGATGCTATTATTCACACTGATTTACACGCAGCATAAAACTGTGGTACAAATCACGACTGGTGTGCACCATAGAAGTTCTATTCCATCGGTTAGTATATGTGTGCTCAATAAACGTGAATTAATTAAATTAAATAAAGAGAAAGGCATAAACCAAACATTAGCTGAGTATATATATAGATCGGTGATCAATGAAAATGATGCTTATATTCATTTTGTGAATGAGAATTTTCAATTGCAAAATATGCCACTTTTACAAACTGTAACTAAATTTTCTCCGTATTGTTTAACATATTACAGTGAAATAAATTTAACAAATAAAATAATACATCAAACGAAAAAAATTCACGTCAATGCGATACTGGTTTCGATCGAACGTAACTTTAAAGTTTCAGTTATATTACATTCTAGTAAATCTTTGCCACATTATTATTATCACAATAATAGATATGTTTTAAAAGCAAATTTGACAATAAATGTGTTTTACCATATAATCAGAGAAACACTGCTCGAATATCCGTACGAAACGAATTGTGTTCGAGAGAAGTGTAGCACTGATTATATAGTGACAGATAAAGCGAAGCAAAGATCGAATCCAGGAAAGAAACAAATATTATTTATAAAAACAAAATCATCGGACATATATTATAAGCATTTTCCTAAAATGGATGCAATCACTTATTTGTGTCAAATCAGTGGTGTGTTTGGAATGTGGTTCGGAATCGATTGCTATAAGTTGTGTATGTATTTGTGGAAATATTTATTATTAGAACCAATAACTAGAATAAAAAGAAATGAATTTAAATTCATAATCAGAGCAAATAAATGCATGCGTTGTTTAATTATAATAGTTTTATCACTTGTGATGTTTGCGCAAAAATATCAGTTAATTATTGAATATATAAATTCAAACACAATAAGTCGCACTTCGTTTGTTCAAACAAATGTTTTGCCACGCATTTGGTTTGATTTCAAGACAAAAAACTTCAATGAAATCTATTTCTCGAGTTTATATCCGCATTTAAATATTTCTGATGTGTTAAACAAAAACCCGCAACAATATTATATATTGGATGTATTGGCAGATTATGGATACGAATCATTAAATCATTTATACGGTAACATTACATCAGTTATCGAGTCGTGTACTGTTCATACTTCAGATCAAATTGTATACGATTGTAGCCATACTTATCAACCAATAATATATGTGGAAACTGGACAACAAATACTTGGAAATACAATCCACTTTATACTAACATACTTTTTTAGAAATTATAGCAAAACTTTTCTAAATATATCGTTAACTAAAAAGATTTACAAAGATTTTAGTAATGTTATCAAACAAATTGATTTTAGATTGAATTCTAAACTGTTTAATAAAACATTAGCTGATAATCTATTGGTACACATTGTAAGCACAAATCAATATAATACGTTTCAAATTCGTTTAAATACTGATAATTACATTTTTTATTCGTCACAAGTAATGAAAAAGATAAATACGTTTAATGCGCAAAATAATTGCAATGAAAAAATCTCAACGGAAAGCAATGAAGAATTTACTTATAAAACTGTATTTTTGTGTTTAATGCAATGTTTTAACAAATATTTGCATTTAATTTATGGCTGTATTCCAATTTACAACAATCCTTGGATACTATTAGATTATTTTAAGCATAATAACTATACATTTTGTAAAACTAAATTAAATAACACTCTGTTTCAAACATAAATGGATTTTTGCGAAAATTATTGGTGTCGTTCGCCACTATGTTTGAGCAATGTATTTGAAGCGAAGATTATTTCGAAAATAAATCGAAAAAGCGATTATACCTCCATTAAAATAATTCCCGAATTGTCATACGTTATCACAAATACCGAAACTGTGAAAACTTCTTTTCTCTCATTTCTCTGCACAATTGGTGGTATCACTGGTTTATGGTTTGGTTTATCATTTAAAATTTTGATTGAATTTTTTACAATTACAATCTATAATGCAATTAAAATAGTGTTTCACTCAATCAATAAACAGAGAGCAAAGAAATTGCAACAAAATTCTATTGAAATACAAGAAACGTTAGCTACAAATTTTCAAGTGGATTATAGTGAGAAAAGGCTTGATTTACTAGATATTGTTGAACCATATCAAGAGGTCAATAAAGATGCGGACATTGTTAATGAAGAATTATTAAATGAAATTATCAAAATATCATCTGAGAAGAAACGTGAAGCATTTGTCACAACAGTGGCGGAAGTTCATCAGAACATACTTAATAATGAGAATGAGAATTCTCTAGAAACAAATGCAACTAATCTTCAAACTAATGATGGAAACTAGCGATTAATCTGTTCAGTGTATAGAAAAATCAAATACATCTCAAGTAATATCACTAACTAGTGAAGGCCCTGAAGATCTAAAAAAGATTCGGTTATAACCGAAATTTCACACACCTAGTAATAATGTTGTCAATTGAATTGTGTGTCACTTATTTTGTGTGATAACTAAGAATCACGTTAAAGAATTTTGAGCTCGACTTCAAATTAAACGATTACTGCATTTATTACATTAAAGTTTTTATATTTTAAATTGAATTCAGTTAAATATAAAATAAACATTATAATGAGAATATGAAACATATTAAAATAACGCATTAAACGGTTAGAACATATTAACCCAATAAAGTCAATTAAAGTTAAAAAAGAAATTTTGAGCCTAAAAAGTGTCAGACAATGCAAAATACATACATACACATACAAACACACACATCTGTAAAATTGTTTTTGATAATAATAAATAGTAAACATCAGAATAATATTTGCTTTTTATATGTCAACATTAACTAATCATTCAATTGATAACATGTATGCACAAAATTTCTTAAACTTATTGTATTATTTTTTAGCGCGCATAGCATTAAAAATTTAAAAAACGCTGCACAATATCTTCTTTTAAAACAAAAATTATAAGAACAGAAAAGGTGCTAAAAATACGCTTAGAGTTTTGAACACATAATAACAATTGAGAGAGAATTTTCAAAATAAATGCGATGAAATGTCAAAATATTAATAAAATAAAAGTTCATTGAAAAAGTGTCACATTTAATATTACATAATAGCTGTTTCGTATATTCTTAGAAAATGCGATATTTTTATATATGTATATAGAACTTACGGTTTCATTGATTTTTTTAGTAGTATTACGACAAGAAATTGAAAATAAAAATAAATTTTTAATTAAAATTTGCTGAATTTTGATTATTGGAGAAAAATAGGAGACATTAAGATGTGATTTTGTTATTTAAATGGCAAGTGTTAAGTGTTTAATAATTAAATCATTCTAGAGCTGGGCGAGGATGCGGATAAAAGCGGATCGGATGCGGATTGAAAATTTTTTAGCGATTTTCGCGGATGCGGATAACTAAAAATAATAGTTATGCGGATGCGGGTCGGGTCGGATAGACAAGTTTTTTTGCGGATGGATGCGGGTCGGATTATAATTATATTAAAAATCCGCGGATTATCCGCCATTATCCGCAAACTAAATTTTACATAGTTTTTGTTGATAAAAATGGATAATTTAGACGAATTTATAAAAATAAATACTGAAATTCATGCATACTTATATATTTTCAAATTATTGCGTAAAATAGTCTATCATTGAATGTTTTTTTCTATAATCTATTAACTCAATAATGAATAACCAAATAAAAGTTACAAGTGTTTTATAACTTTTATAAGTTTGCGGATATCCGCGGATTATCCGCGCGGATTGCGGATAGACACCAAAATTATTACTGCGGATGCGGATCGGGTCGGATAGGCCTTGAAATTTTGCGGATGGGTACGGGTCGGATAGAACTGTAATTAAATTTTAGCGGATGGATGCGGATAGTGATTTTTCTCATCCGCGCCCAGCTCTAAATCATTCCTAAAAATATGAAATAATCACACTTTCATAGATTTTCAAATAATTTCTCGCATTAGTATACCTCAAATAAAATCTTAATATTTTAATTAATATAAATATAAATAATTTAAAATACTTAAATTATTCTATTTTGCCTACAATTATGACTATAGATTTGATAATTTAAACAAATAGTAAATAAAGCAAATTAATTAATTATTACAGTAAACAACAGCGGAAACTTAAAAGAATGAAAATTTTTGAACTAAACTTAAATTAATAAACAAAATAAACTCGAGTATAAAAATTTAAATTTAGATCATTGTTTGAATGAAAGTTTTTTGTAGTTTGTTAAGAGTTTTGTCGCTTTATTAAGAAAACGTGACTCAATGTGATCACTATATTGAAGCGACACAGAAATATCAGTATCGCTGAATGTATTTAAATCTATTAATCGCTATTACAAATTCATATAACATTAACTATTTATTAGACAACTATTAATATAATATTAGATACAAAATAAGTGCTTTAAGTAACACGTTGTTAACAGTATGAGAGCTCACAATTAAGTGAAGTAATGGCTGCTTATGGCTAAAGCATATAATTTAATAATGAGTAATATAATAATAAGTGATTAATAATAATCGATGCGTAATTAATGAGTGAGTAATAGAAAAGGAATATAAACTATCAGATCAGTGCTTAGTAATAAGCGCTAATTAGAGTTGTGACTTGTCGGTCACTACAATATTATGCGCAATACTGGAAACAAATGCTAATTAGTGAGTAGTATTGTTAAGTTATGACAAACCAAAATTATGACACAATAACCAAATTAATCTTTTCTTTTAGACTCATATCTTGACTAATGAATAATACACTGCAGAAATGAAAGAGAAAGTGAGTGACAAATGAATGGTGAAAAGAGAAATTAAATTTTTGAAGTGAGAACAATTTATTTGCTTTTTCTCAAATTTTTTCTCTTTAACTCATATGATTGAGTCATTCTTATAAAATATAATTATGTTTTTCAACTGAAATGTTATACTCATAAATCGCAATTAATTTCTTTAATTAAAATAATGTTATCAAATTAATGTTAAAAAATTTAAAGTTTAATCAAAATAATAAATTGAATAGCGTTTCGTAGAAAAGTTTTCTTAAGGCATATAATTAAGGAAAGAAGTGCAGCACATATTGCTATTAAATCTCTACAAATCTAATCATCATATAGTCTGACATCTCTTTTCTGATTATCGAAATGTTTCAACGAATTTTACAGTAAAAACATTTCACAAACATTTTTAACTTTTTGCGTGTTTGTAATACTTTGTAAAAGAGTTCGCATGTTTTGATTCAACATATTTAGTGACAAATTAATAAACTATTTTTATTGATATGTTCAGACATCATTGAAATGTTCAAAAAAAGCAAAATAAAGTTTCAATGCAAACGTGTAGTAATGGGTGTCACAAACCTTTACGACTACTGTTTGACACTATTTCTCCTATTATTGTTAACTTTTGTTAATACACTTTTGGTATAAATTATAATAAAATAGATTAAAGTGTACCGCAAGAGTTTAAAAGACGTCAGACATAGTAATAATAGATTTGGTTTAAAGCATAGAATAAAGTAATTGATTGTAATTGCGGTCGAATTATGACTCATCAAACATTATATAAAAAAACTTTTTTGTTAACATTAAACATACATTGAAGTGTATTAAATATTATCGCGAATAATGTAAGTGTATTTTTTCGTCGATGATAACAATAATACGAGAAAATTTAATAAAATGTCAATAAAATCATATAATTGTGGAATTGTGAAATCATAACACAGTGTCAGCCATTCGTACACGTGTTGTGTAATGATATGAAGAAAGTGTTGTGTGATTATTGTGT
>JAQIVF010001259.1:0-14958 GCA_034698365.1 Steganacarus magnus
TGATAATTTGTCGCCAAAAGCACACAGTTTTCCTAAACCGTATCAACAATGGGACGAGATTAAAAAAAATTCGTTTACTTTAAAGGCAAAGGTTGCCGTCAGCGAAGAAAACAACGCCGTGATGCTTCGTTTAAAAATAATTAATTTTGTACTTTTTTAATAAATATTTTGCAGCAATTTGCTGCACGAGCCTCTTGTAGTATATAAGTCCACAGTGTATGTTTCGCGTGTTCATTATAGGTTTCAAGAATGGACGGCATACGGTTCTTCACAGAATGAACAATATAAATTGGCTCAATTTAATCAACATATCTGGTATTTAAGTAATTATGAAAGAATATAGAATCAAATTATCGAGATAATATTGTTTAGAAAATAATATTAAAAAAGTAATACAAATAAATATTCTCCGCAAACAATACTTTCAAAAATTTGAACTAAAATATTTCTTAAATTAAAAATTATTGTTATGAAAAGTACTTCAATGAGTGCACACAAAAAATTGTTTCAGTCTGTGTTCAGCACTCGATCAGTGAACATCACAAGCATATATACGGCCAACAATTTAAACAAATATTTTTTAGTAGATTGTTGTTAAAATATTTCTCTACTTTACATTCTAATACTACGAATTGTTTAAACAAAAAATTTTCTTAACTTAAAAATATTGTTAACTTAAATAAATTAATAAAAAAAACTTTTTTCATCTAACAATATAATTCTAACAAAACTAATTAAACTATAAATATTTTTATATAAAATTTCTTAAGTAAATTTTTTTCACCAAAAAATCCTCCAATATTAAAATTTTTTCACCAAAAATACTCCTATCAACATCCTGACAGACAGACAGACAGGCATCCAAAATCCAATCGCTCATTGATAAAATCAAAGTGTGCTAAAAATACTTAAAAACAACTTAAACAAATATTTTCCCAGAATTAATTTTATCGAACATTTACAATACTCTGAAAACGATCCATGAAAAATTAAATAGTTTTGGATTGCAATTAGTTACTTTTTCAGATTTATTAGATATTTATATGTATAAAATATTAACAGATAATAAATATAAAATACAAATTCATTTAATTCTAATTAAACATTAATTAAACAAATAATTATTTACTAAACTCATATATTTCAAACATACTAATAACAATGTTTGATTCAAATAAACTAAAGAATATATAATAGATAATATTGTGTATATTAAAAATATTGTTTTCTTATACAAAGGTTTAATGTAAAATCATAAAAAATAATATGTCTTTAAGATAATTTTGAAATTTTTGATAATAAAATTGATGTGAAAAATATTTATATTTATATAATAATTCGATAAAAGTTTCTCATTTTCCATAACTTTCTACTTTTTTTAGTTGTACTTATATTATATTTAAAATTATATTTATACTAGTGTTGTATATCTTTTTTTAAATAAAAGTAAAAGAAAGAATATAAATATAGTTATAAAAGAGTGCATAAAACACACACACTCTGTTTCTATCGATGTCAGCTAAAAAATATATAGCATTACAATATTCTGTAATTTAAATAGTTTTCTATTTAAAATTTAAAGGAACGATACTTAATATTTTTGAAAAGTATTTGAATACAATTTGACAAAAAAATGGTTGTCATTTAGAGGATTATATGTAATAAAATTAATAAAAACTTCCTATAAGACTAAGAAATGTTTTCTGCTGAATAATCAAAACTCGGAATTCACTGGGAACCTTAATAGATAAAATTTTATCATAAATAAATATTTTTATTTTATTTTTATCTCTATTTCTTTCTTTTATCCCACCCTATCTTTCTTAATCGTTCTCTACAAGATTATGTTTAATTAAATAAAAATTTCCTTGTATTATAGAAACAAGTTTTAATTTTTTCTTTCTAATTTGAAAATTAGTTTCAAGGAATTTTTTATCTGACTTTAATAGAAAATTGTCAGATATATGGATTAGGCAATGTCTGTTCGTCCGTTTGTAAACACTAATAGGAGGCTTTTATACACAAAATTTTCGAAAAAAGGCTATTTCTCGAAAAACTTGTCAAAATAGAAGGCTTTTTTAGTGAAAAAATGTCAAAATATGAAGCTTATAGAGTGAAAAAGTAATCTTATTGACATCTTTCTAGAACAACAATCAATATAGAAAGCAATTAAATATTTACATTTTTAAAATTCTATAAAACGGAATATGCCATTCTGTGAAAACGGAATATGCCATTCTGTAAAACGGAATAATCCATTCAGTGACAACATAAATATTCCATTCTGTGAAAACGGAATATGCCATTCTAAGAAAACAGAATATTCCATTTTGGAAAACATAATATTCCATTCTGTGAAAACGGAAGATGCCATTTTGGTAAACGGATTATGCTATTCTGAAAAACGGAAAATGCCATTCTGTAAAAACGATGAAGGGTAAAAACAGGGTTGTTAGATTTGATATAAGATAGCTAAAATTAAAACAGGGTAGGTGAGTTTAAACGTGATTTCAATAACAATATAAAATTGTTAAGAAAAAGTAAATACATTATACTGAAAAAATAACATATATATAACTAAAAAGATTTAATACGAAGTCTGATATTATGACCGTTATAATCTTGTTTTTATCTAAATACTACTTTTATTTTATGGATAATTAATCCACAAAAGGCACATTTAACTTATTCTTTATTTTCATACTTTACATCTTAAGACATACCCAGGAGTCACTGTATATCGGTGGTATGCTGACACAGACACCGATGGCCAACTTGGTTGAGCCTTCCTTCAGAGCTCGCCACCAACAAGTAGGACACACGTGTTGCTTACACAGACATCTATGATGATATACACTATATTCGAAATATTCATAGAGGATTCGCTCTCATAAATATTGTTAGATGTGTTAAAAGTATTTTAATAACTGTTAATTTAGCGCATTGTTGCTCTTAGTAATTTTATAACGTGTCAACTAATACAAAGTTGTCTCCTAATTTTGGTTTAATTGGTTTTAACATATATTATCAAACCTGTGTTTTTTGAGTATACGTTCAATATGTTATGCGAGCATAAGATTATAGTTCTTGAGGTTTAGTCATATACTTGAAATTTTTTAGGCATAAACGAAAAACTATCTGCAAGATTCTTTGGGTAAATTTATTATAAATTAAAACTATTTACAAAATTAATTGAAACTTTTATTAACTCAGAACAGATTTTTAAGATATTAATAATCTTGTTTAGTTTAATTTCTTTTTGAAATTAGATTTGTAAAAAAATTTTTTAAAACAGTCTAAAAACTGTAAAATAATGAATTTTAAAAAATATTTTATTATCCAAAAATAATAATTTTTTTAATTAGAAAAAATTCAGCGTAGAAACACTTACACATACAGATGCACTTCTATCTTTACACACACACAAACGCGCGATCTGCTACGCTAACCACATATCACACAGCCAATCATAGAGCTTTAAAATTTTTGAAATATACTTAAGTGCACCATACAGAAATGGCGCACTTAAGCACAGTACTACTAATAAGTTTTAAAATAATGTTATAATTTTTAAAATGAAAAACATTTTGAACAATGACAAAAGTAAATGAATTTTATATTCAAAAAAATCTAAAAAAAGAAAAGAAAAAATTATAAATTGAAATTTTTTGTTTAACATTTTTTGAGATAATGTTTTTTGATAAAATAATCGGAAGCTATAAGTTTTTTTAAGCACTGAAATTTTACATTGGAGAAATAATTTGTTCAACTTTTAAATATATTTTAAACTGTTATATAAGCAATTAAATAAATAGTTATATTTAACCATTATTAAAAACTATTCCATATGGTTGGAAGAACATAAAATTATTAAATTTTTATGTTGAACAAGAAAATATAACTATTAAAATATATAAATACAAAACTATTATATATAATTTTTTTAAAATTGAATTATAAATTGATAAATAATTATTTTTCTTATGAATCTAATTATATTTATAAAAAATTAAAATTTTTAACAAAATAGATAATATAAAGCAAGTCAAATCTATACTTTTATAATTTTCGAAAAGAAATCTATAAATCTATAAATTTAATCTATAAATTTTAAATAAATTATATTTAATTTATTAAAAATTAGTAACCTTTTAATTATTTGTTTATATTATATTTATCCAAAAATATATTATAACATTCAATGTCTCAATTTTTAAAGAAAATTTAACAAATAAGAATATTTAAAATATAAGACACTAAATATTTAAAGATTACAAGTGGTAACGGTATCTTTATAAATTTATCTTTTTATAAAATTGAGTTAGAAAAAATAAAAAGTAAAATAATTAAACTGTAAATTTATTTTAATGACGCCAATTACTTTATTTTTAATGACGCCAACATGCATTTATATATTTTGGGATAAATTGCCACCGACAACAATATTTTATTGTCTTTTGATATGTTTTTATTAAAATTCACATTAAAGTTGTGTTGTTTTAATTCTTTGAGTTACATTTCGATTCTATTCCTATTCAGAATATTACTTGAATTTTAATTTCTATTCCATTCCGATTCTGATTTTTAAAAATATTTTAATTTTGAATTCTATTTCAATTTTTAAATTTCATTTTAGTTAATTTTTCTTTAAAAAATTACATTATAAAAATCCATGAAAACCAATGAAAAACATTGATAACAATTGAAAACCGATTAAAGTTTAAAATAAAAACTATAGAAAAGTTAAACAAAAGTTACCAAAACAATAGTTGGGTATATTAATGCAACTGATTCCTAATCGCCATTCATAAAAGTGTTATACCCATGAGTATTATAACTTCAACCTTGTAGAAATGACAGCATAATCTAATGAACATTAAACATTGGTTAAGTTAGTCATTGAATAGTAAGTAGATATCTGATAATACAATTAGACTGAGTGTTTACTTTTTAATTTATATTACAATTAAATATGAATGTCTGATATCTGATCATATCAATTACTAATCTATCCCTTTTTATTTACTCATTAAAAGATACCGTGTTTAGTCATGTTTAAAACTATATTTATTGTTTGCGCAAATATATTGCGGAGAAATATTTAAACAGTAGTCACATTTAGCGCTCTGTTTTCTCATTAATATATCTACGTTTGTAATATTTTAATCGTTTCCAAGTCAAGCATAGACATTAAATATAAAAATTAGTTCGTAATTATATTTAATCAAAATAATTATCTTTATGTGACAAACATCATTTAAAAATTTATAATATAAAAATTCAATTTATAATTTTATTTATACATTATTTTTCACATTTAATAAGCACATAATTTCTTCCTTCTAAAAACGAATTGCATCCTGATTACTAACCTTTTCATAATTAATTTGATGTGTGAATTCCTAGTGTTAACTTTAGTATATATTTTTATTAATTATTAAAAAAAATTATAAAGAAAATTATGAAATTAAAAAAAAACACTAAACTTGAAACAATTAAAACTTCGTAGTTTCAAAAATAATTCTACTCAAACCTATAAGCTAAAAAATTTTCAATCGTTGGATATAAAAGGAGTGAAATCCAAAGCTATTCTAAGTTTTCGTTTAAAAAGATGTTTTAATTGTAATTACTCGCTCTTTGCAAATCATAATTTTATCTTATAACGACTCGTTCATTGTAAAACAGTGTAAAGTTTTATATATAATTACTTGTTCTTCGCTTATCAACTAAAAGGTAAATATAAAGTAAAATATTTCTTAAATTAATTTCACCATCTTTTTCACCATTTCACCACCATTATTGTTTTATTCTATATTATTGTTTGATAAATATATGTTATTATATACTATAGATTCCAATTTTTTAGATAATATTGTTTAGAAAAAAATATAAAAGTAATACTAATAAAAATTAGTGTTTTATATCTTTTTTTGTCTTTTTCTTTTTCTTAAAGACAAGAAAAAGAAAAGACAAATGAAAATAAACGAAAAAAGAAAAAGAAAAAGAAAACAAAAATACAAAATTATTTATGAAAGAAAAGAAAAAGAAAAGACATTTCAAAATTATTAAAAAAGAAAAATAAACTATCTTATAACTTGCCATACATTTTTATTTGTTTTTAAACTGGGAATAAATGTTATTAACGCTGTTTTATAGATACAAAATTTATAAAACAAAATATATTCTTATTTTAAAATCTTTAAATACATGAAGCGACTTATTAATAGTTTCTGCCAAATAAATTCTACTTCACTGTTATAATGGTGAAATTTTAATTTCAAAATTAAGTTATTAACCGGGTTTTATACTATATTACCCCAAAAAACGTGACACGCAGATAAACACCCGTACAGACAGACAATGTCATATCTTTATACATGCCTTAATTTTGTTCACACTATTAATTTATTTTATCATTTTAAAGACAAGCATAAACATCAAATTTAAAAATTACAGCATAATTATATTTAATCAAATATAAAATAAATATATTTGACAAACATTATTTGACACATTAAAATATATAAAATATCCATTGCCAATCTTTACATATTTAACTTATTTAGTTAATTTCTATTTAAATAATATTATAAAATTAGAGTTCTTTATAAATTTAATATTAAAATTTCATACTTTTTACATCAAATGTAATTTACGATTAAGCTTTACTTATTTTAAAATAATAATCTAAATTGTTTTCATTATCGGTTGAAGTTATTTCCCTTTTTTATGACTATGTCTCTAAGTTAGTTCTGACAAGTATTTGATTTATAATTATCATAATTATTTCGATATAATTAAAAGGATGATAAAATTCCTGATTATAGTATTTTATGATCACAAATATGGTATTATTTAGAAATATTGATATCGTTAATGTCTGAATGACTGACTATGACTTCACTTAGCACCTCATTTAGAGTAATAATATCTTTACTATAAATTCTATCAAATAATTTTCAAAAAGTAATGCTTAAAAAATTTAATAAGAGGATTAACTCTGTTTATTATAAAACTATTATTATTAATTTATTTAGTTAATTCAATGATTTTTTCGAAAACGAAATTTCAATAAAGGGCTACGAAAAAAAATTAACTTAAAAAGTTGAGTTAAAAACTTGAACAAAAAAATTAGATTGAAAAATATATAACTGAAATTTGTTTGGCTGACATGATAAAATTTGACAGTAAATGTGTTAACAAGGACCGTGAGTCACTCTTCAGTGTTTTACGGTAAATGTTATTTTATTTTATTAAAAAATAAAAATAATATATGTGATTTTTCTTTGTCTTTTAACTTTTGTGTGTTTTTATTAATTATTTTAAAATAGAATTATAAAGCAAAGTATGAAATGAAAAAAATTGAAATAATGAACAATTCGTAGTTTCAAAAATAAATCGACTCAAACCAAAATTTCACTCGTTTTAAATATATTTGGCATAGTTTCTGTCTGATTTAGATTTGCATAAAAAATATTCAATTCCATAAATAATTATTTCTGATTATATAATTTGAATTAATTTATTGAATATTTATCAGATTTTAATTGTTAGAATAACTTTGATAAATATATGTTATTAAAGACTATAGATTCCAATTTTTTAGATAATATTGTTTAGATAAAAATTTAAAAGAGTAATACAAATAAAAATTCGTCACCTGAATACCAATCTTTTCATAATTAAATTTATATTTGAATTTATATTTGAATAAAAATATAACATTACAGTTAATAAAATTTCGTATATTTTACATCAAATGTATTTTGAGGTTTTAATTTAATTAAAGAATTTATGAAATGATGAGATATTTTTTGTTTTTTAAAATTGTCTAAAATTTTCAAAAACACTATTGTCTTTAAAACATTTATCGAATTAAATGGATAAAAGTTATTTAATGTAAATCAAAAAAACATAATACTTTAGTTATTTTTCTGGCACCTCCACCAAAATGTAAATTTTAAGGTAAGAATATCATTTTTCAAGTGTAATGTATAAACAATAATAGTAATAATGATGAATCATGTAATTTTAGTTAAGATATTATCTTAGCAATTTTTCAATTCTACTATTAAAATCAAACAAATGCTTTCTTAATTATAAGCTTCGTATACTTCGTCAAACGATTGACTCCTTAGATTCTTATTTTCTAAAAGAAATTATATGTGGATATTGTACAAATCTGGTAGTTTTGATAATAAATTTTTTATTTATTTATTATCTATTTTATGTTATTCATCTTATACTATGAATAAGCAATTAAAGATTTTCCAGTAATAAATGATGCATTAATCTTAGTACAAAAATTTTCTAATAAATTTTTTTTAAAAATGTTTAAGAACGTAATTTCAATAAATGTAAAGCTTAGTTCTCGAAATAATATTGTTTGATAATTTATTTTCTATTTGTTTATTTTCTGTATTCAATGAGATATCATTTTAAAAAGAAATCTTTTTTAATGGAAATTTTTTTATTAACTTAAATGAGTGCACGTGTTATTAAATTTACTCTGAGTTAGAATCATTACATGTTATTTGGATTTATGATCACTTACTAGAAATGGGTATTCATCATCTCTTTTAGAAGAAATGTTCAAAATCAATAACCAATGTTAAAAATTAAGAAAATAATTTTTTTTATTTAATATAATAAGAAATTTTGCCTCGCCAACTTTACTTATGGTTGTAGTGATAACTTTACCACAAGATTTAGATTATTTCGTAATGACAGAGTATCGTCACTCTCTTCAACATTGCCTCCAATTTTGCTGAGATAATAAGTGAATGACTATAACAACAAACATTTACAATGATAGTACTATGATTAATTAGGGATGAATTTAGGGTCGCAACAATATATGTCTGAGTGTTTAAAATCTTGTTTAAAAAAATCTTAAATTTTTAAAAAATTTATATATAATTTTTTTAAAAGTTTAGTTATTTAATAAATAAATCTGTATATTCTTTAAAAAAGTAAATTCATATATTAGGAATAAAGACTCAGTATTATAAATTGGGAAAACTCTATATCACATTTTTATGTTTTTATTATTCAAAATTATACAACCAGTAATTTTATCTTAATGGCCTTAATCTGACAAAGTGGTCACCATACTATTTCCATATTTTTAAGTGGGGCTACATCACTATTTATTGTGATAATATTATGGAAATTAATTGATAGAAACTTAAAATTAATTTTTTTTGGGGTATTTAACAATGAATACTGTATTTGTAACAACTTTAATATTTTTTTATAAACATTCATAAAGATAATTATTGTTAATTAATTTACACTATTTAGAATTAAATTTGCCAAAAATTTTGTTTTCTTTATTGAAATTAATAAATATAATAATTCTACTATAAAAATATTAATCATTCTTTAATTTATTATTATTAAAAAAAATTATTTTAAAAAACGAGAAAATGATTATTACACTACGATATAAATTACTTTTCTTACTATAAAAAGTTTAAAAAATATTAGTAATGTATAAAATTCAAATTAAAAAATGCTTAATATAAAATAATCCAAGTATTTTCAAATTATTTTATGAACCAGAATTGAAACAGAGACATTAAAAATGAAAGAATTTAATTTATTAATGATGTGTAAATCTATCTTTCATTGAACTTGAGGTAATAATTTATTGTTTATTGAATTCTCTTACTAACATATACTATGAAGTATCACTAATTTATTAATAGTTTTGTTTGTTTATTGAATAACAATTGTTTGAATTGTCTGTTATCACAACATAATTTATGCAAATTTTGTTTGTTTGTTAAATATTGTGACATATTGTAGTTTTAGCTTCACATCCTTATTTTTTAGAATAAATCTTTTTTAATAGAATTATTAGAAAAACTTTTGTTTCCAATATATCCTTCCATATAAGCTCATAAATAAAAATCTTTATATGAGAAATTATCTCTATGAGCAACGAATTTTATAAAAACTCAGTTTCAATCAAGTTAGTGATAAAATTGGCTGACAATCGATATTTATATATAGAAAATTCAATTTTGTCCTCTTTATTGGTCCAGTAATTTGTTAATAATAATATCTTAGAATCTGGTTGAAGTTCAAATGAAACCTTGTTGCTAATTTGTACCCGACCTATATCGTCTTTTTTATCTGGAAAATTAAGCAAAGGAGAAAATCAATAATAAACAAAAACGAAACATTCATAGATAGCTAACTTTCACATGTATTGTTAGTATAATACAAAAAGAATTCAATAATTGTTACTTTTGCGCATTGTTATTATTTATATTAAATTTAATATGTAAAGTCCGATCTGACTATAAAGTTATAACTTGTAAGTCACTTAGTTTTAAGATATTGCATTGAAGTGGCAGGCTTGTCGAACTCGAGGTATGCTGCCACAGACAATATAGGACCGTGAACAGACGGACGGACGGACAGACATTGTCAAATCCATAAGCTTGCCCTCATATATATGAAGTGATCTAAAAAATAAATTTTGTATTAATATACTTTATAAATAAATATGAGATAGCACTTTAATTCATTGGCTTTTTCTTTTGAGATTTTGCCTCACCAACTTTACTTATGGTTGTAGTTGTTACATTACCACAAGATTTAGATTATTTCGTAATTACATAGTATCGTCATTCTCTTCTTCAAAATTGCCTCCATTTTTGCCGCGTGTTTTAATTTCCATCTCAAAAAACCTCTCGACGCCTGTTTTTCCTTTAGGAATTATTACTCAAATAACTACTTTCTTAAATAAAACATTTTAAAAACTAAAAATATTTTGAAAACTGCAATAAAATAAAAATTAAATAAATGTTCTCAGCTTTTATTCTTCTACAATTGGTTACAATTTTCTTGTTAGCCTAGATTATATATATACAAATTTTTATCTCTTCCATGTAAGTTTGATTTATTTTAAATCAAGACTGTGATAATCAAAAATTCAATATCAAAATTATTAAATTAACAATTATTAAAACGTTTACAATCAAAAGTAAGATTTCTTTATTACATTATTAATTTTTAAACCTATAATAATTTTCAAATATTTACAGATTATTTAATAACTAAAATATTCAATTAAATCAAAATTTATTTAAAATATAAAATTTGAATTAAAAAGTTTAAATTTACTCATTAAATAGTGTTGAAGTTTTCTTTTATCAATCAGGTCAACATATTTAAGCTAACTCTGTCTTACTAAAGTAGAGTCGGAAGGACTTTAATAAAGGACCGGTCAATCAGAGATGTGCAAGTCATAACAGTCATCGTGGAGATAATATTATTGGAGAGTTTAGGGTATTGTACTTCAGCGACTGTTTGAGAGAGTTTGTATTTCAGTTTTATTCAGTTTCTGAGAGTATTTGATTCAGAAATAAAAGTGTGAACATCAAAATGTTTGTAATTTAACTTATTTTTTTTATTTTACTTTCTTTTACAATTTTATACTTATATTTATTTTGATTGTTTTATTTCTTTATGAAAGTCATTAAATTGTTTAACTTTGTTTAATTAATTAGAATATATTTAAAATTTAAACAATAATTAAATTTTCATATGAGCTCACTTTTGCAACTTTTTATTGAACAAACAAATTTTTTAAAGAAACAATACAAATATTATATATAAATTTGAAAAGACATTATTATATCATTTATGACTGTAGAAAAATTTAATCTTTTTCTGCTTGCCCTTCGACAATGCAATGATATCTAACTGGAGGAAATAAAAGCGGCTTGAATTGTATTATACTTAAAGAATTTACTTCGCTTATATAGACATAAATCGTTCATAAAATCGAAAATCGCTATAAATTGATGCATGAAAACATAATCGTCAGACTTCTTCGTTTTCATTAACCAATACACGTTTAATCATATTACAAACCAATGATCATAAAATATGTTCAGACTTAAATTTTTAACGAAAAACTCAAAGTTAAAAGTAATTAAACTCAAGATTTAAAGTTTATTTAAAGCCTCAAACACATCTGACATTTTAATTATAGATTATTAATTAAAGATCAAAAATAATGTTTAATATAGAAAATTAATTCTAAAAATGTATTATTATTTAAAAAACTGTATATTTTTATTTAATTGTTAATCTATTTTGCATAAAATTTTAAATGCATTATTTAAAATGGATTATCTTAGCAGTCTTCTATGTTTAAGAAGTTTACACAAAAATTACCCAAATAAATTTGATTTTAATTTTGATTATGTAACAATCAATACAACACTAAAAAATACTCAAATTCTCCTCAAAATAAAATTTAAAAAATTTCAAACAAGTTTAAAATAAAATAATTTTAATTATCGAATAATTTATAAATAATAAATAACAGTGTATTTTATATTGAAAGAAAAACAATTCTTTTTAAAACCTTAACTAAACGGTAGAATAATTTTGTAAAATTAAAATTTTTAAATATTTCAATAATATAGTTAGTTTTATGTTATAATTAATTAAACTAAAATTTTGAATTTGAAAAATATTCTTATTCTTTTCATAAATCTCCTGTGAAATGAATTTAATTTTTAGCATCACAAAGTTTTCAAATAAAAAATTACTTTTTAAAAATGAAAAAACATTTATAATTAATTTGATTGTTAGTTAGGTTTAACACTCATACTATTTAAACTATTCACTAAGTTATTATATGATTTATATTGATGTAGATTTGTAGTCTGTAGTTGTTAATCAAATTTGTATAACCTCAGTCTTAAAACTCTCAGAATTGTCTCATACAGAATTTCGTAGTTTACAATCTTTAAACTGGAGTGAATGATACATCGATATTGACTATGAACAAAAATTTAAAGTTCTAAAGATGAATTTGCCTGATGAAGAAAATGATGTCATAGAACTCGTCCAAATTGGCATTAAGGATTCGGTTGAATTACAATTTGATGGTAAGGTGTTCGTTTTATCTAGTGTTGTATATTTTGCATTTTTTTAATTCTTTTTTATTTCTTTTCTTCTTAAATTATTTTTGAATTTCTTTTTCTTTATCTATTCTTCTTTATTTTATTTAAATTTGTCTTTTCTCTTTCATTTTCATCTTTTATTTAATTTAAAAAAAGGATAAAAAATGTGCAAAAATTTTTGTCTTTTTCTTTTTCTTTTTATTGTTATTTTACATTTTTAATTTACATTTTCGTTTTTTTTCTTTCTTATGTCTTCTAAAAATAAATTTGAATTTTTTTTAAAAAGAAATACAAAACTAGTTTTATATAACTGCACTTAATTAACTGGACTAATAAAACATGAAGACGATAAAGTCGAGTTTTCTAACCATAAATATGGCATATCAGTCATTTTGATTCTTAATTTGATTCAAACTTTAGCCATGTATAGAACTCAATTAAAACTGAAATAATATATGAAATGATAAATTTAATGAATATTGACAACGATTTTAATCATAATTTTTATGAATTAATAGTTAAATAAACGTTTGCACTCAAGATTGGCACCTTTTCTTTCCAAAGTCCATCACTCAAACCACGGCATGTTTGTGCTCGTCTACAACATATTGTCACCATTCCATCTAGATATAGGAACGAATGGGAATGCTGCCGTATTGTATCCAATCTTTTTGACATAATCGCACACTTCCTTAAGAATTTTCTCAAATCTTGGATGACCATATGGTTGATTTGTGCCAAATATATACTGCTTAATGCCAAATGTATAAGCGAGAAGAGCGTGTTCTCGAGTTTTACTGTATTTACAGATACCATCCTCGAACACTCCGGTGCCGGCAGCCACAATAAAAGCTACCACAACTGCAAGAGATGCATCATTTAATATTTTTTAAATTATCTCTCTAAGTCCAGGAATATCAATAACAGAAACGTAATATTTCGGTGTTTCGAACTTCCATAGTGTGATATCAAAAGCGAATGCACGCCTTAAGTTTGTCCAAAAGCCACAAATACATTAACGATCCATATCCATCTAATAAAACACTTTATTATAATTTAAAATACCTTTGCAATAGTTTTCTAAAAACATTAGAAAATTTAAGAAATATTTGGTTTTTACATTTGCTATCAAATAAAAAATTGTATTCGTATTTTTCAAAATTATATATTAGATTTACTTACTTGAGCTTCTTTTTCAAGATTTTCAATACTTCTATTGTCAATTCCTCAGCATTTTGGAGTAAGATATTGTTTTATTTTATAATTTAGTGCAAAATAAATTAAAATATTGAACTTAATAGTTGTTGATTAGTTCAAAATTATAAATTTTACAACAAAAAAAACATTTTTTATTTCTTAAATTTTTTATTAAATTTTATTTGTTCTGTATGTTTTTAACAAATTAATTTAACATGATTTTTGTGAATATACATTTTGTTGTAAGATAATGTTTTATTTTATAATTGAGTACAAAATTTATGTTTTTCTAGTGTTTCTTTTAAAAACTGTCTTTTTTACTTCATCCGAAAATATAAAAAAGAATATTTGTTGTTTATTATAAATTATAATATTCATAAAGTTTACAGTTGAAAAATTGTTTATATTTCTTATATTAATTGAATCAACTTTATTTGTACATAAACATTAAATAAATATATTTATGTTTAGTTTTATAAAAACGTAGTTAAAATGAAATTATTTTTGAAATTCAGGCAATATTATTCAAAAAGTAAAAGAGGAGTACAATTGAAAAAGGTTTAGTGTATTGGTGTTGATTGTTGTTTTCTGTCGATTTACTTTTCACTGTCTTCTTATTTTTGTCTTTTTATAAATATTTACGACATCATTGTTTCTGTTTATGTTGAGGAATTTTATCGCCAATGCTTTTGAATAATTTTCTTAGATTTTGTTTTATCCAATACAGTGATAAACAAGATCGTAACCATCACAATATCTGACTTCGTATTCATATTTTAGTTATATGGATGTTATTTTATTAATTATGATGTTTTGATAGCAATGCTCA